>JAHXJK010000163.1:0-148966 GCA_019395245.1 Botrytis pseudocinerea | reverse complement strand
TTCACCACTTCAAGCTCACTGGGTACTGCTCGTCTTTCTGGGTGGTTGTTCGGTGGTGTATCTGTATGTACATACGGGTACATACGGGGGGGGGGGAGTTTGTCTTGATGAGCGATCTATAATCTTGTTGGTACAGGAAGCTTACAAGCCTACAGGCCTACAAAAAGCCTGTGCTTTTTTTCTGAGAAAAACAACAGGGGCACAATTGTAATCCCTCGCTGGTTTTGCATCACTTTGTTGACTTTGTCCTGGAACTCCTTGACTTGACCTACATGACCACAATCACTGGTGTGGCTTGGCAAGGGCTTACTCCCCGGGACATTCTCTCCCACCTTCTTTTTATCCTCTTGCGATATCTACTCTGTACCAATCCTGGGATGAAGTTCCTTGGGGGCCTGAGATTCGGCGTGTGGTATGGACCCCTTCATCGCCTCGGTTAATGATTTGCCTATGTAGGATAAGGGCAATCTCCCTATGGAATATTTGGTTTCTATTTTACTTTACTTTACATTACATGTTGACTTCCTTGGTAATTCTACTGCTTGACCCTCACTTTACCCTGAATCAACTTCATCCATATTGATTCGTTCCTTGGGCCTTGGGGGGGGATTCCGAATAAATGACCTTTGTGATGATAATGGGCTCACTTTGAAGTTTCGTATTTACTTCACATATCAAACCTTTTACCTCCGTCATTTCTATAGGTATGAGATTGATTGTTTGACAGTGAAAACAAATCTATTCCATACTTATCCACAGTAGTTTTGTCCCTTTCCAAAGTTTTCATAGCTCATCCATGTTGTTCGGATACCCCCAACTGCACCGTGCGTGAAAAATAACATCAGATATGATCCATAGAGAGACCGAGAGCGAAAGAGAGCACTGTATTCGAGGCGAAACAGACACCTTTAATGATATCGGCTGCGCTCTGATACAAAGTGGGTTGATTTTCAAGTAAACGAGTGTACTGTATTTCGGAAAGAATCAGAATTTAAGCTTCGGGAATGGACTTCTACAAGTAACGTCGATTTCAGACTCGGAAGTGATCGAGTTTATCAGTCATGGAATTAATCCTACCATATGATCCACTTAGGAGGGTCTCCGTCCCATTTTCATAATTGTGTGATATCGTCGTCAGCATTTATTATCTGGATATTATCATTTTGAATTGTGACCAGAACTTGTTGTTCCTTTTGTTCTCTGCGATCTCTTCCTTAGTGGCTAAGTCCACTCGCTTCTTTTCCTTCGCACCTGCAGAAAGCCGGGCGGATCACACCAACTCAGGTACGAGCAAGGTTCCTAGCTCTAGAAGCACTTAAGCACCTACCTTACTAGTCTTTTATGATCCTCAACTAGGCCATAGGAAGCAATCATTCGCACAGCAAGCAAAGCTTACCCACCCTCTTTTAGTACCCATGTTCTGGGTAACAGTGCAGCGCAATCAACACACGTTCTAATTTCTCAGGATACAGCTCTTCGCACCTAGAAGAAGCAATTCAGATGACCTTTTTCGCCCAATCTCGACCAAATGGGGGTTTAAAAAAAACAGATCATACCTTTTGCCACTTCCAAAATTGTCAGTCAATTTCCTACTCGAGCTTTTAACCTGGTCCAACAGGCTCGAAATAGCTTGACCCAGCATCTCGGAGAGCAGGCCGAGTTCCTAGAGCCGAATTGAAGTACTAAGGAAAATAAGCATGTGTGAAGCCTTGAGAGGTACCCTTGATGATTGGCCGTCATTATCAGACGAGGGTTTCCTAGAAATACTAAGAGCCCAACTCAATTTTATTTCCCCATTTCTTCCCCACGTACAGTTGCGACAATGACTAGGAGATCTATTCTTCTCTCTGGTGAAGAGATGAGATGAGATTGGAATCCGATCGTGATTAATTGGCGAATATGATATCATGCCGTCAAAACATTGTGCTGATCATGCGTCAGCTATCGTATTCGTTCATCCAATCTTTCTATCCAAGATCCCCAGAAATTGGTGCCAGCTTACCACTGCCAAAGGTGCTTCCGTAGCTAAAAGACGGTTCCTGAGCTTAACACATAGAAATAAAAGCAGCATGAAACTTTTTGATTTGCACTGCCATCACGGAGCAGTCATAATTACCCTTGAAGATAGCATAAAAAGTTACAAGGTTGCACAACAAGAGCTATTTTCAGTCTCCACTATGCTTGGTTGTGCATATGCAAGCCAACAGACAAGAAAGTCTACCACACTGCTGAAATGTGCAGGCTCGCAGGATAACCTGGAGATTGTGTGCTGTCTGGGCGTAGCACTCTGAGAATTTTCCTCTTTAAATTCTACGCTGTTAACGCATCATAGTTCAAGTTTTGGCTGAAATATGTTTGTCGAAAGGCGATTTGTCAGAAGTACTAGTATGTGCAGTAGTTTACCTGTAAGCTTTTTAACAACTGGACATGAAAGCCGTTATATCAATTCCAATTCGTACGGGGAAGTGCGATACTCAGCGAACCACCACATTGAACCCAACCCCCTCGTTCGCGGGACAGAAGCACGAGCAATCAAAATATTCTTCTATAGCCCGAGCCCAAAGAAGAGGACAAAAATCACGGCAGACATTTTCCTTTGCATTGCCCTGATAAGACACAACCAATAGGACGTGTTCCCAGAAAACTCTCCCTGAGCACGCAAACCGCGAACTCAATTTGGATACTTCTACCCTTAATAAGATGTGCAGTTAAGAAATCTTGCGCTTCCCCTTCGCCGCATTTTCAACGGGAACTATTCTGAACATCCTCGAATGCCACGAGTGCCCAGTGCCAGCGTCAGCGCCAAAGTAGCAGGGTGTCCACGGGAGCTCTAAAAAGGCCCTGTGTCTTCCTTTAAGGGGGCTACAGACTACAGTTGTTCCAGCCTCTGTGATTTCCAGGTGATCGTCATGTGGCTTTCTATGTGGGAGAAGCCGAAATTAGGATATACGTCTACACTTACCTCATTATTCTTACGATTAAAAAAACAATGCGAGATATATGTAAAAGAATTAAAATCAACAATCGTATGAGAAACATATTACATCAGAACAGTGGAAGCATTTTGGAAATTATGATTGGAGGTAACGTAGTTTAACACCGAGTGGGCCATATCACCGAGTGGGCCATCATTTTTACATACAAAATTCGTCTGTGCGTAACCGTGCACTTTCTTTATTTATAGATAGAATTCTCTAAAAATTGAAATTAGAAAATTTAATTATACAAATAATATGAAAATCTAATTATTTATTGAAAATTCAAATTATTATAATAGTTATTATAGAAATATTTCTTTTGTAACGAAAATCGTGACAATTTCTACTTTTTTTTAGAAAATATAAGAAATTTTTATATCAAAACTAAATTTATAAAGAGCTAAATTCTCATTATTATTTTATATTAATTTTCTTTTAAAAATTAATGATTGATTATTAAAATACAAATATTAAAAAAGTATTAATTTTGGTGTATTTTGAAGTGGCCCATTCGGTGATATGGCCCACTCGGTGTTAAACTACGTTATCGTATTAACACCACGCACTTTTCCCAGAAATATGTACTTCAGCTGGACCCCAAAAGTCGCGTAGAAAAGCCGGATTTGGAAATGGGGTAGCAAAGTCAATTGTCATGATCGTAACGTGGAGATATACCTTTGACCTTTGTTACCACACTGATTTACCTAGCGTTGATTCCGTACGCTGTCTTTCTGTGATGGGCGCTTCTAGTCTCTCTTTCTTAGAATCGCTTTCCCTTTGCCTTTTCTACGTCGCGACCGACATTTAAACGATAAATTCGGCGTGTTGGTATGCCATCAACCTTCGGACAATTTCAAGTCAGCATAACGCTTTCTCTTCGCATTGCAGTGCAGTGCAGAGGCGGGTACGGAAGAGTACTCGTCTTTCAAAATAACAGTTGGTTGGTGTCCGAGTCTGACTTGGGGCATCAACGTTGCTGCCGCACGTAGGCTTGTTCTTTAATCTCCTTTCTTGTTCATTACTCGCTGGCTCTTTTCATCACGGTTCACACACAATCATTTTTTCGACTGTCGGACTGGCTCGGAGTTGACCTCGTGCTGGCGCGCGCGATGGGTTCGTTATGCAAGTATGTGCGAAGATGAAAATAATGTACAAGGGTTATCATACGGTCGTGTCCCTAAATAAGGAATAGTGAAATCCCCAAGAGGGGGAAGCGACTTTGCGAGGAGTTGTAACTTGTGACATCCGATACCTTAACGAGTTTAATTGGTGTATGTACGACTGGGGTGCATAGAAGTAGAACTTCGGTCCGCTGTCTAATCCGTAGTTGCCGTGGTCTCTAAGTTTGGTATTCCAAATGTACTACTTCAAAAAAACACATTGCATTTGTTTTATCTGAAGTTGAGTGTTGCGGCTGGGCAAGAATGCTTTGAAAGGTTCCTTTTCGAGGGTCGTGTTCTTGAATGTCTGTAATGATGCTTGATCCTTGATTCCCGCATATCCCTCGTCGTAACTCAATCTTGAGGTATTCGATTTATCAGTCAACCCTGCAAGACTTAGATTGTAATGGAGAATCACCGTGGCAGCGGGGATTATGGATTGCGAAAACAAAAGGAACTTGTCGGTATTGCTGTAGATTTCTACATAGGCGGCCTCTTGAACACGGCCCACAATGGGACGATGGAGGTGTCCCCAGCTGTCTATGGGTTCGTAGATTCATCCTCTGATTCGAATATGGATGAAAGCTGGGAGGACATATTCTTAGGGTGCCTAATTGGGCAAAAACATGCAAACCCAGGATTGAATCAACAGGTGTGTTCGCCGACCAAACCTTGTGGTTCAGGGGTTTCTTGAACTGGGGAAAGGAAGAAAGGATAATTCCGTTCTTCCGCAGTCTTTTCTGAGACACATTTTAATCCAAGGGACCAAGGGACCAAAAACAACCAACGCAGAGGAGCATAACTTGTTTCAAAATTGTGCTAAACGCTCTAACCCCTACGTATCTTTCGTAGGCTCTAGACCTACTCTTGCAAGTAGGTTACGACACTCTTTTCTGCAATACCATCAACGTCCAAACCGATGGCGACGGCGATGGCAAACCAATATTCCTCTCATGGTCGGTAATGAGATTAAACTATTCTGTAATTTCATCATCATCCTGTTGCGCGTCTGATCATCTGTAATCTCCCCAAAGTTAAGCGTGGAGGCCAAAGCGATGTAATAAGAATGGTGGTGGGGTCCATTTAATGATGAATCCCATGTACTTACGTCCTTCTCCATAAATTGTACGAGATGCAAAACACAAGCCGAGGAGGTCATATATTAATTATGAAGCTGGGAAAGGGCGCAGAAAAAGCCTCGAGAGCCTTCACACAGAGGAGTCTGAGCGGCCACGTGGAAGGTCGGGGGGCCATTATTGCCAGTGGAAAAATGCAGGGAGAAAGGGGGGAAGGAGTTGGGGGACCTTGTGTTGGGGGACATGCAGGTACAAGAGTCGTTCGTACCCAAGGTAACAAACAGGTGAGTAGGCTATCATACGGTAATGCTACCTGCGCCTTTCCATATCGCCATTATAAGGGTGTGCGAACATATCATCTGTACCTATGTATCTGCACAGGTGTGGTGATATACAACCTATCAGAAGATCTTGATGACTATCATCGCGCGTAACTTTGGTTTATCACCGAAAATTCGGGAGTTGATATTGGCAGGAGGGAGTGGGCAGGATCCGATGGATGGAAAAATTAACGCTAGAGCTGTTTGGAAGCCGAGTCGTGAATATCACCCCGAGCGGCACGGCTATACCAAGTTTGTCCTTGGTTTCTAGGTGAGTTCTTGTGAGATTGATCATTGTGTTTAAACGTGCTTCGTTCATGGCTGTCACCAAAATGCTCTGATTTGTTTATTGTTGACTGGTACCGTCGCTCGGCCTCATTATTTTACCTTCAGTATCTGCAGGTCGCTCATTGTGCTCGTACCTGCATCATGTTGTGTTCACCAGACTTTGATCTCCATCCCCCAATTCTGAGAAGAGAAAATGGAATAGCATCTACCGAAAAGACCGGACATACAGACCCATGAAGTCTCCATGGGTCTTTCATGCACATCAATCAATTTTTGCGATGAATTATGATGATTACTAGAGCACGATCTGGAAGATCATGATTAACACAAGATCAACAGGGCCACTACGGTGAGCGCCCGGGATGGGGATTTACCTTCTAGGTTTTGATGGGCATGCTCGAGGGATGTTACAACTTATCAGCAAGCTATTCACGACGATCTTTACTTCGGACTGCTCACCCGCATGATATCACTGTATTATTTACTACTACGATACTTTCATTGTATGCTGAAGATACCAGCGAAAGGAAGAAGAGGAGCCACAGCCAAGTCATGGAGCCAGCAATCTCATCCTGTCGGCAACTCTGACCTACATTAGCGACGTTGCACAAAGTCCAAGAAATCCAGACATCCTAGTTTTCCTTCTGCCTCCCAAAGAGCGGTCCGTATCTTGTGCATGTTCTTCTTCCTTCTCGTCGTTCCCATTCTGATATCATCCTCTTTCTATTCTGCTGCCTACGATACAACTCACGCTTTTCAAGGTGGCGTTTCCAAATATACATCATCAGTTCGTTGGATAAATAAACAATCCGTTCTTCTCTGCACAAAGTCGATGCAAGCAAGGTATACTAGGTTCAAAAAAATGACAGGTCAACAATCCCATTAGATCCAGGTGGATAGAGCCTCAGAAACTTCCAGGTACACGCTTAGTCCACAAGCCACAGGCAGTTGATGATTCACATCTAGGGATTGCTTAAGGCGGCCTTCTTGACCGATGATCGTGATTCAGACCATATTTCGAAATTAAACAAGAATGCGTCTGAGGCTTGAAGATTGCTTACTATCCTTGTTATCCTGAATAATGGAGATGAAAATAGTCTCACATGACGAGCCCAGTGCTTGAACGCTGTGAAAATCCTTCGGGCTGATACATATTCCAATCAGTCACACGTTGTTTGTTCTTTCCCCAGACAGATTATAACTCTTCAGCACTTACCGATAGTTGTGATGGATGATCCCTATCACAATAAAGTGAGATCTTCAGATGATTGTCATCTGCGCGCCCAATATCATAAACATGTAGCGGTATTCATACTCATGTTCCCCGTCTGGAGAAGTATTCTCGCTGTCGGGATTCAAGTTGGATTCTGATTCTCAATTTCATAATTGTTAGAGGTCATCAATTTTGGCTAAGAAAAAACGGAGGCACTTCCGTGACTATTCTGATCTCTCTTCCGACTGAACGAATGGATACGGTAACCTGCATATTCTGTGCACCAGATACCTTCTCCGATTCAGTAATACAGCAGTACGAACCCGCGACCCAGTTCCGTAGCCCTGGAAATCTTCGCACCTGCTTCAATGTTATTGCTGCATAACGGCCTACCCTTTTCATTCCACTTTCCCACTTTTTTTCGCAACTTCATTTCCTTTTGGCATAAGTATATGTTAGACGGACAAGTGCTGTGGAACCACGCTACCTGTTCGCCCTTGATGATTCCTCATAAATTTTCCTTTCTTTGCATGGCGATACGAGTCCAAGTGGTACACATATATAAATTGATGCCGACGGAATGGTAAATGGATACAGGAGGCGTTTTCCAGTGACCATTATTTTGGTGCTGAGGGATCTTCTCTATGGACATCCGGTCGTAAATTTCCTCTTACCGTGGGTGGGTACCGGTGTCTCATTATTGTTTCCGTGTCGCATGTTGTCGAAATATAACGAACGGTGTATCATTATATACGGAGCTTACCGTGGCTTGCCTGGAATCCACGAAAGCCTATCATCCCATCTATTCTCCGGGCCATTGATATAATGCTCGGTCAGCAGCACAAATTCGGTCGGAGATGGGATGTCAAGGGCATCTTAGGACCAGTAAATCTCCTTACTATCGAATTCTTCTCGTAGGCACTGATTCATTATCCCGTGCGTGTCATTAAATGTCAAGTTATGAGCCCCTGGATCATTCGCGTACGCGCGATTTGCGAGTGTAGGGATGGGCAGAAACCTTACGTTTGGACGGCAAGGGAGAATTGATATCTCGAGGTCATTTGCGAGGATGAAAATTTTGAAAACGATTCGACTGTCAGATTTAGGAACAGATAGAGATTGGTGGTAGACTGTATTATCATTGTCTGTATTTTGCCAACGAATGATTGTATCAATGCTCAAATGGCATTGCGGGCAATCATCAATCATCATGAATAAAGCGCAGATTAAATGTCACCATAAAACTCCATCACTACAACCGCATAAGCTTTCTTCCATCTATACTGTTTATCATTATTCAATGGGCATCAATATCGTCATCCACCAAAGCATTGAAAATTTTCCTAACAACCAAACTCAAACCTACATGTAGCATACTCAAATTTTAGAGTCTGAATACGAATATACATGAAGCTCAGTTTTGACATCGCAGTATCTATCTGCTCAATTCTTTTCTGCTTCACTGCAATATTGTACTCTTCACCCTGGTCGCTGCTGACACTCGAATGAATGCACGTTTCCCGGAACGGCGGGACAAGATATAGAAATATCACATTGATACCTACTGATATTCCAGTCTTGTATCATCCAGATTGAATCTCAAGTTATTTCACAATCAAAAGAGAGAGTGATTGTGATTTTGGAGCATTGGAGAGATACAATGTGGGTGCTATGTAGGTAGTTAATCTCTAAATTATAGAATTATATTATTTATTTTCTTTCCTTGTTTCAACATAGGTTTGTATGAATCTGATTAGTTTAGTCCTTGTTGAGTTATGTGTGATTTCAATTGAGTGGATTCTATTGAATGGGAAGAATTAATACATGTGAAAAGTACTCTCACTGTAGCGAGTGATTGATCAAGTATCGTTCAATGTCGTGCAATTCATGTATACAATGAACGTCAAATGTCCGCAATTGACTCGGCTCATCAACTTTGATATCAGAATCCAAAGTTCCGATTTCCACCATATTCTAGACACAATCAACCCTCTCAATTCTTCCCACCTCCCCTCTAGTACCCCTCTCTCCTACTCCATTCACTTCCCTCGACTAAAGTCGGCTTCCGATATCCACTCCAAATAGTTGCATTAGGAGCCAACTCAAAGCCACCAATATTCGCTCCTTCACCATCCAAAGACCAGAGAGTTAATGCCACTGTGTTTGTGCCCTGGTGATTAAGAATTCCTTCAGGAATCGGGAAGCGAGTTTGCGGGCCCAGGTTATTTACTATAAGTGGGGGTTAGAATGATGACATGAAAGGCGGGGGTGGGGATTGAGACGCGAAAGCGAAAAGTGGGAGAAGATAAAGTACAGGGCAAACAGAGAAATATCAGAAAGATGCGTACCATATTTCCCAAACTGCCACCCGTTAACAAAAAGCTGAGTTCTATAATTACCAGCCGTTCCGGTTCCATTGAAAACGAATCCAAGCGGTACATCCCATCCTTCTGGAATACTCAAATTAAACCTCGTGGTAAAGAAACCCACTCCAGCGTTATCAATTCCGTCGCTGACAGGATTCCTTACTTCCCACGCATCACTTGGCGGATTTGGTAGATGGTATCCTTGTCTCTCTGCGAACATCGCTCCTTCGTTTCGAGGCCCTCGTGTTCTATCGATGAACTCTTCTCCACCCAGGTTTCCGGTCATTTTCCAGATAACGTCGGCTTGAGGGTGTGAAGAGAGGGAGTAATCCAGGAAGCCACGTGGAAACTTTATAGCGTCGGTTCCCGGGGCTTCTTCATCTTGACCCATGTGATCTATTAATACTGTAAAGACATACGGACTTCCAGACTTCAGGGAAGGAAGTGAGAATGTTTGAGCATATGTCTGATTTCCACCACTGCCATCCCAAGACCCTAGAAATGTAGAATTGAGCCAGACGGAATGACCAAACCCGGCGCCACCCGTTGTGTTGGCAAAAAAAGTAGTTTCATTGCCGGTCGAGAGAAAATGACCGCGATAGATAAGGGAACCGGTGTGATAACCGTAGTCGCTGGCATACATTGAGGTGGGGGTTGTGAGATTTAGGGTGTTGTTCGTAGTTTTGTGGTCTAATGGTGTCCAGAGAGAATCGTCGTAGTGAGGATGAAGTTCGGGGAGGGAATCAACGTAGTGCCATTGTTGTGTTGTGAAATTGGGAAGATCAATGGATGGAGGAGAATATGGTATATGAGCTTGAAGATTTCCGTTCCTCGACTTTTCGGTATGGAGTAGCTTGCTATTGAGAAGAAGTGAAGTTACTTCAGTAGTTGTGGAGATGACTTCAAAGTTAGTCGTGGCATTAATGTCTCCCGTAAGTTTAAGTTGTTTGCCTTCAATACTAGCTGTTCGTAAGAGGTAGCCACCATTGACGATAATCGATGACTTCGATGGAGATGTATGGTTACCGATCGGTGCCGGTGCTTCCAGTTCCAAAGACCAATAATTGTATGCTTCATTTCGCCACAATAGATAAACTCTCAACTTTCCGATTTGGACAATTCGTCTCTCTTGATTCACAGTCCATTGAAGTACCCAGGCCCCACCAATTCTTCGAATATCAACTCCATGTCCTTCTATAACGTTAGGCAAACCAAGAGAAACTGGAAAAGCGGCTTCGTTGTTATCTCTATCCCCACCATAAAGAATCAAAACTCGTTCATCATTGTGATTCTTGGCCCATGAGAAAACCTCGGCTGAAGAATAGATCATGTTGATTCCCCCTATATCATAATCCGTGACGTGTATCTTGGAGTCTCGGCCATTCATTACCAACGATCCACCAAGCTGAGGTATTGTAATGTTGCCATGAGATGTAGCAATTGTGAATTTATACGATGTTCTCGCGAGGGACGTGAAATCTGCATGTCGAACCACGTAAAAATTGGTTCTAGTGCCATTGGTTCCCTTATTGATAGCGCCAAACAATGGAGTTACAGCGATTTCAGTAGGAACTCCAAAAGTACCATTTTCACCATGTCCAGCCTTAGCTGTCAAGTAAGCAGCGGATGCTTTCAGGAAGTTTGCTTCCAGTTTCATTTCACTGTACTTTTCTCGCCAGACCTGACGATCTTCAGTGATTGATGCTCCATAATCATAAGATGTGTATCCCCCATGATACCCAAGATTTCCCCAGTTGGTACCGCCGTATATCTTGGTAATTTTGGTTAATCAAAGTAGAGGGCTCAATAGAAAGCTATGGATCTTACCATATAGACATTGAATATTGCAACCCGAAAGCTGTAAGTGTTCTTGAATTGAACCTTAATCGCATCATTGTTGGTGAGAATTGCACATCTATCTTCTCCAACACCACCCCTAAACCATACATTAGCAGTCAATATGTTGAATATTTTGCAGAACCTACCATCCATCTCCGCCTCCACCCTGGAATTCACCGATTGTAAACGGTGTCGATGGACTATAATTCGCATGACTAACCTCCCAAGTCTTCGGAAATCTATAAGTTGGCCAAATGTATGGATCACCACAATCATAACGCATGGGATAAGCATCAATTCCATAAAGATCTACCTCTCCGAGCCCACTTCCCGGTGCAAAGTTTCCAATATTCAAATTATCATTCACAACAAATGGAACCACAACACCAGCATCCAGGAGCTGTTGTTCCACAAACGCCATATAATCTTTATTCATTTGACTTGGAAAGTTAGTAACACCCGGCCATGACGCGTATTCATTCTCAGGTTGGACCATGATCACAGGGCCGCCATTTGTGATTTGTGCTTTAGCTATAATTTTGCCAATCGTAGAAGCATAGTTTTGAGTGGAATCAAGATAATCCTGATCAGTGGATCTGATGACTCCTTTGATCCTCAGCACCCAGCCCGGAATTCCCCCGGCTGCTGTTTCTGCATTGATGTATGGACCAGGACGAGCAATCAAGTAAATTCCGGCTTGCGTAGCGGCATCGAAAAACTCATCAAGGCTGAAAACTCCATCTGTGATTACTTGCCCAGGGTTGCCTTCATTTAATCCCCAGTATGTGTAGAAAGATACGCCAGTGAAACCCATAGCTTTGATTTTTTGAAAGATGTCGAGCCATAGTCCCGGAGATGGAATACGGAATGGATGGACCTCGCCGGAATAGATCATGATACGTTCACCACGAACGATAATTGAATGTTCATCCCAAGACACCTGTGAGCATTTTACAGATTAAAATTCCTACTTTGAAACTTGCGGTGCAAATTACTGACCAAATCTTGTAAAACTTCTCTTTTGTGCACCTTGATACGTGCATTCTGAATACTCCCAACTTTTAGAGCAAATAAACCTTGTATCCACCACGCAGAAATGAGTAATAAATTGAAGTATATCAACATGATGAGATATTGGTGATCTGTACATCAAACAACCACACAACAAACATACATACAAGCAGTGAAACGTTCCCACCAAGTAGCACCATTGTATCCTTATACTTATCTTATTGAGTTCACATTACTTGTCCATTGAAGACGTGATTGCGCTTGATTACCCAATTCATGATGGATATATTCTTCCAGCTTTTAGAGAACGAGTGTAGAGTGGGACGAATGTATAGCCTAAATGCATACTCCGCACCGGCAATGGTATTCACGTATGATCTGCAGAATTTATGAAGCATAACGGTTAACACATTCTTGCGCCCCAGTAATAAAGACAAGAAACCATTCAGCGAACTCTAGTAGCTCACACATGGTGGTAGTTGTAGATATTCTCGAAATGTGGTCTTGCAAAGTCTAATCAAATGAGGTTCCGGAGGGAGCTTACAACCAACCATTGTTTGCCCGAATATATGCCGGGAAGGACAAGCATAAATTCACATGCGCCAATGAAATGATTTCTTATGAGCTTTTAAGCTGGTTCCACTACAACTCCACCACGAAGAAAACACTGACACAAGGGATTGAGTAAGATGGGCGAAAAATATGAGAAAGATATGATTTATTTTACACAAATTTTCTGTAACAAAACGAGTAGTTTGGTGTTGTGGTTTAGTGGTATAATTCTTGCTTAGGGATATATCAGTCTTCGTTGATTGATTCTCCATGTAAGAGGTCCCCGGTTCAATCCCGGGCAACGCCCTGTCTTTAAATTCGTTTTGCTTTTCCTTTTGTCATTTTTGTTTTTTCATAGAGGGGAGATACAACAAACAGGAGGTAGAGCAGTGGGTACGGAAAGAAAGGTAACTCGGGAACTGACAACTAACATAGGACTAACAGTAGCATGTTCTAAATGGACGCGTTCCAAACTCAGTCGAGTTAATTCAAGAAGTCGCCTTTGTCTATTTTTATTCAGTTTTGACACATGTCAAGGATTTTTTTTTGCTTTTTTGATATGACAGCAGTAATTTTAAAGGCAAGACAGACCTCCCGTTAAGTGACATGAACCCCTATAACCCCCTAAAACATCGACAAAAGCAAAATAACCCGCCATCATTTCCTGAATTAACTCATCAAAGCCCAAGGGTATCAAAGACACCCGGGTAGATCTTGAAATCTCCTACCCACTTATAATTTGAGAACGTACCCAGAGCATCAGGGGCAGCAACCTCGATTGACTCCGTTGTCACAACCGCACCAACCAGGGTACTAATATCAATCTCAATGCCGCCCTGTTGAGCCTTCCACTCTAGATTAGCAGTTAAATAGTTAATAATAGTATCCTCATTTAAATCTGGCAGAACACCTTCATTATGTTTTTTAAGAAGAGCATCGGTGAGATGCACATTGCTTGAAACAATAACATCATTGGGCACCATGCTTTGTGTACCAAGCGTAGCATGCATGCCAACGTATGCGGGATCTTTCGCCCACTCCTCGGGTTTGGCAGAGCTCTTGCCGAGGAATACTGCGACACTGTATGTACCGTTGAGAGCTGTCCATGGTAAATCGATCTTCACAAGGTAGTCGCGTGGAAGTGAGTTTGTGGTGGCTGCTTGTCGTTTCTTGAAGCTGGTTGGGGGACTGCTATACAGTGCAGCAATGTTTTGTTGGAGAGTGGCGTTGTCGGGATGATTGACTATCTCGGGATAGGAGTAGCCAAGATTTTCGACGTTGCGCACATCGGCGGAGGAGAAGAAGCTGCCACTTGTATCTCGATGAAATGGAGTCAAAGCTTTGTTGTATGAGCATGCGAACACTGTGAAATTATACTAGAGGACTTACGAGAGTCTTGATCTTGGATAGAACCCATCTGAATGGTGAATGTGCTTGCTCTCTGCTGTGTTGGTTCGACATATGTATCGGGATATACAGCTTGCCAAAGGGCGATTAATCTGTCAATATTGGCATGGTGAAACCAGAAGATTGGATCGAATGCGGCGACTGGAACAATGGACCTATGATACATTTCTGTTAGTATTACCCCTGAAAATCGTTTTTCCCAAAGTGCCATATGGAGAGAGGAAAGATCACAAGATGGCGAAAAGAATGAGGTGTTCTGGGGAAAAACTAACATGTGACCATTAAAAGTGAAGCCTCCGGTCAACGTGTGAACTGTATCGTGAATCGATTCTATCAACTAATTAGTAATCAATTCCATATAAAATTTCACCATACATTGAACTTACCAATGTTGCCTCGGCCTGAGCCACCGGATCCCTTGTTGCTGAATCGGTTATATGGCTACAGTGAATTATCAGCATTGATCAACTGGATGCAAACAGATACATGGCTTCACAATGTAAATTTTGGGCGAACTTACTTGCCAATTTGCGAAGAGAGTCATGATTTGTGTTCTGAAATTCGGTAAGTTGGCTTCAAATTGCTCTTCCGCGAGGTTGTTTTGACTTATGGCGTTGGCATTGTTTGATGTTGGCCAACGAAGCGTGTTTTTCCATATGTTGAATGGAGCAGAATTCTGCCTGAATCAATAAAGTACCATTGTATGAGCTGGACTTTACTTACTCGAAAATCGCTTGGATTCAAGGGGTGAAAGTGATAGGAATACAATGGGTTGGGAACTGTTGCTGTACTACCATTGGGATATGTGACAAAAGCATTTGGACTGCTCAAGACATTGGGGAGAATAGGTCCATTGTTAGAAGGGTTGGCAGCCCAATCCCAATATGGCATTCTAAGAGTCAAAGATGCCTGATGATAAGCTTCTGAGTTGCTGCCGTTAAACTGTTGGGCAATTTTGACACCCCAGGTGTGTACTTGTTGCTCGTGCAATGCAAGGTAGGGTCTATGCCAAGGACCAAAAAGATTGGATCCATGAGTACAATATCCACTGGTTCCAGCTCCTACAGCTTGAACTCCGTCCCAAGGTTTTAAGGGGTAACCGTGAATACCTGACATTCATTAGTCTGGAGGATGATTCATCACTAGAGTAGTTTATAATGACTTACCTGCAATTTGGTAGAACGACGACAACTCATTCTGATCGCTACCTTGATATGCTATCATAGCCAACAAAAATAAGTTCCATTGAGTAGAATCTGCGGCGAGCGTTCGAATCTCAAGACGGGGTTGTAGACCTCCATCTTGAACACCTGTGATAGCAAGTGTATCTGCTCGGGATTCTAAAAACTCGGGTATCGATAGTGGGGAAGCTACGACAGAGCTGAGCAATAATGACAAGGCCCCGAGCCTTCTGATGAGACTTGGTGCCATATTGACACTTTGGAGAATGTGTATATTGTGCTACTAAAACTTGTAGTCCCCAAAAATATGCTAAAGTCTAAAGAAGTGGCCTGGTAATTGGAACAAATGCAGAGAGGAGGTGATTGGGAAGATTATCATGGGCTTAAGATACCCTTATATATTGTTAAAGGATGGATCAATAAGCGAACTATTGTTGAAGCAAAAACACCAAATAATCGTCAATCATCTCCTGCTGTATACAAAAGATCCTCGCAGCGCCTTTTCTGCACCTCCATAAACGCTTCCGCCATAGACCCAGCCTCGTATAGAGGTAAGACCTATATGTAATAGCCTCGACAAAAGACGAGGATCAACTAATGCCATCAAGGAGAACAGGCTTGAACGTAATATCAACGCAATGAACGCATGGAATAGCGGCTCCTTGGCCTAGAACCACCTTCGTGCACTAACTCTGACATTTGAGGTATTTTTGGGCAAGCCCTATATGAATCATGTTTTCAAGTGCAGTCTTACAGCACACGAGAAACTATTCTTGTAATGATTGTCTTCCACAAACCTGGTAACCATGTGGCTTCAGCGCCCTAGCTTATACGCTCACGAAACCGAGGTTGCAGTAAACGTTCAAATATATTGACTGGCGCATGGTAGACCAGTGAACTAACCAATAGTATCTTGGCACAGCTGATGTCAGGAACGCTGTCAAAATGTGGCAAACGAGCCGTCTCCTCATTGGTATCTTCGCAAGTTCATCCCATTTCTAGCATATTCTGAGCTGAATATGTGTAGGCATTCGAACATATGCATACTCGAGCTGCAGTTTGAAGGATTCTCCATGATCAAGAACAAGGAATTCCGGAACATATCCGAAATGGACCGTTTCCAAATGCAATGAAATGGCTCATCAAGTAAGAGTGCCGAGGTTTAGGGAAAACAAAACCACCCGTATAGACGTTTTTTTGACAAATTGGATGTCATGCATGCATCCAATCTCTTGGTTTCTGTAGAAAAAGAAATTCAACCGGGTAAGACTACGCCTCCATACTACCGGAACACAGACCGAGAAGTCTGGGCATCAAGTATGTGAATCCTACATCAACTTTCGTATGAACGGGATACGATTTTTCTCTTCTCCAGATGACCATTTTTCATGTCATACCGCCCCAGCATGTTGAGGTAAACGATCGTAACACAGCGAAAAGCAAGAAATAGTTGTCATGAATTATCTTTCCTATGCCCATTCTCAGATATTGTAAGACTAATCGAATGTCACATCCGAAACTCGTTCCTTGGCGTTGGTCGGAGAAATTTTGAAATACTCCGATGTTGTTGAACACCCAACCTCCACTTCCTTCATCCAATATTGACACCTCGAATGAACGATCAATTATCTAAACTCCCAAGTCTCTAAACTTCCTCTTTCTCTTCATCAAACACACTTGGTACAAGGTTTGATTTACATACATTTCGTCGATCAAATCAAGGCTCACAGAGTATCCTGCCGTGTTTCTTCTGGCTGAGGATAAGGGGGTTTGTGATTTTTGACATATCCAGATCGAATTAGTACTGGATCTGATATTCACTAATTGCTGCCATCGTATGGACCTTGAAGATGTTTTATGGTATTTCAAATCTTGTGGTTGAATCGCTAACTTTGGGGAAGAAGTCTGAAATCGTTCGGCATTAGAGTGACGGATCAAGAAACAGTTGATGTGATATCCAGAATAAGACAGAAACATCCAGGGAAGATGATTTTGGGGTCGATTGAACCACACCTATTAAACTAGGATCCTACTAGCAATCCGTCAGACGTATGTTCTCTTCTGCGTAGCACACCTTGCGGATACGATACGCATCTAATCAATAGATCATAGAAACATCATGTCGTGTACCTATCTAGGATTCAGATATGCATGAAGCATCAAGCAAGCATGCCTCGATGTTGTGCACCACCACCAACGACACAACACACCACCTATGCATAATGACCCCGTTCGCAGTGTATGCAAAGAAATCATGCTAAGCTGTGGGTACTCGGTTTGAGGCTGTTGTAGTTATGGCCACATTGACTGTCTTGAATAAGGGACATTTTTTTTTATACGTTTTATCAAACATCGTCTTCAAGTAGCAAGATAATAAGTTCCAATCTTGCAACAGGTCTTCATTCACTAAAAGCGAATGCAAGCCAGCAGCGAAATTTACGTCTTGAAATATATTCTCGTTGAATCACTCACAAGGTCAAGCAAGGGATATAACGATCTTTAGTTGAAGTTGTTAAGGCTGGTGATCTTTGAAAAAGAACAATGCAATAATTGTTGATTCATAATGCGAGTGATTATGATCTTCTCAGCGATCAACGCTGAAATGACAAGATGATAAGTACGTCTCCGTCATGATTAAAGGATACGCATTAACAGTTCAGAAAATAATTGATAAATTTGTCAAACATTATACACAAAGTACTGCTTAAAGCTCTTGCAAAACATAGTATCTAGAACGAAAACTCCTTTCTAGAATTAAACCAGAATAATTTTTTCTGGTTTGAAGCCACCGGGTGGTTTTGGGGTATAAGCTTTAGGGTTCCCACGAGCATTTCCCCTCTGGTTAGATTCGAATCTCATTCCGCCATGCCTAGTTTTCCCGTAACGCGGCTCATTCCAATGTGTGTGGCCCCAAATCCAAACGTCTCTCCAGTCCAGGAGAGGCATTGTAGTTCCAATCGAACTATGATCATAGCCATGCCCCTTGCAGCCATCAATAACATCACTGCCATGGCTTTGTCCGGTATTGAAGTCACGAAGCTCCTTTGCAGTCTGTTCAGGAGGCGAAGTTCCGCTCTTAGAAGGTGGCATGTGCGTTATAATAAGTATGCGTGTTTCAACTTCCTTTGGATCGTCTCTAATTTTTTTTGTTTCATTCCTGATCCATTCACAAGATGCGTGATGCCTCGCAGTTCTTTGCAGATTATTTTGATCACTAGGCTCACGACCTCCAGCTGCCCGCCTTTCAGTCCACAACGTACAGCCCAGTATTACAACCTTGCCTCCATTCTCCTGAATGACAAAGCGGTCGTTCTCCATGAACACCAGTTTTCCCAATGTATCTGGATGTTCTGCAAAGCCTCTAAGCATTTTCAACGTCCCGTTCACTGTATTCCTATTGGATGGCCAGAAATCTCTATTTCCAGCTACGAGAAAAATTCGTTTGAGTTCTGGTTTGGCACACATTCTAGCTAGAAATCCCCGATATTTAGTCTCACTTGCTGGATCAGTATTACCTATGTCACCGGCGAGGATCAAATAAGGAGCACGTGGCTTAAAGTCAAAATTGTTATAGCTCGTCTGCTCGAGATGTAAATCTGAAACGTAGTGAAACGGAATATTCTGCTTGACTGTGGGGGGAAGGACGATGAGATCATTTGGTGGACCGAAAGCTTTCTGTACCTCGGCCGCAGCATTGATATTACTTGAGGGACTGATAAGACCATGTAGTAATTCTCCTAATTTATCTCCCGTCGCTCCAACTAGCCCCAAACCTGGGTTAGTTGAGGTCGCTGGAATAGATGCGATTGGATTGATTGTCGTAGAAGGTCTAGGGGCGGCAATGAAGGGATTGATGGCGGCTGGTGCAGTTGTAGTTTTGACATCCGGTTGACTCGATGAACTCGGGATCAATCCTGTTGTCGGATTTTTAAGATCTGGTTGACCTAATGAACCTGTGATCAACCCTGTTTTCAAACTTGCGATATAATCAGCAACTGCTTGTTGATCCTGAATTGGATATCTTCCTGTCGCAGTGTTTCCAGGTATATTTGTAGCTGCCGTTGTAGGTGCTGGACCAAATGAGCTACGGAGTGCCGCTGCTACACTTGCATTATCTGTAGCTAGAGTGGTTTTGGCTCCTATGCCCGAAGTCGATGCTGTAGTGCTGGGTAGAGGTGCTACCGGGACTGAGGTAGTTACAATCGGTGGGATAGGCAAACTTGTATTAGATGCAGACGGTTGTAATCCTTGCCAGGGCTTCTCGTCGCTTTTCATTGATTCGCGAGCCCTTTCCATTATAGCCTCTCGTCCTTTCGTGGTAGTCCTTTCGATTTTGACTCTATCGAATTCTTCTTGGGGGGGCCTTACAAAAGGTAAAGTTGGCTCGCCGTGATATTCCCTCCTGAGGTTTTCTAAGAACCAGTGAGGACGCCCAGTATCTCCAGATCGATAGTCTTTAAAATCTGGATTCCTCATGAATCCACTGGAAAACTTCTCAAGGATAGTAGGAAGCTTTAGTAAATTTAATGTGGCCAGCACCTCATAAGCATTGATATCAACATCGAGTTGCCTTTGACGGGCAATTGCCATTGCCCATTGAGTGTCCCCCACTACATTTAGTAACGAAAAGTCGATACTAGCGGGCCTATGGGCCGGAAATATTTTAGTTGGGTCTGGTTTTGTCGATGCCGAGGAAGTTACATCTGAAGTCGTGGGCGGCGTGAATGTTGTCCCTCTTCCTCTTCCTATGCCTGGGACTGGACCTGGTACTGCAGGCGTAGTTCCTCTTCCCCGTCCTGATGGTGGAAGCATCTCTCCTCTTCCTGTGCCTGTGACTGGACCTGGTGGTGCGGGTGTAGTTCCTCTTCCCCATCCTGGTGGTGCAGCTGATGTACCTCTTCCTATGCCTGGGACTGGACCTAGTGCTGCAGGCGTAGTTCCTCTTCCCCGTCCTGATGGCGGAAGCATCTCTCCTCTTCCTGTGCCTGTGACTGGACCTGGTGGTGCGGGTGTAGCTCCTCTTCCCCATCCTGGCGCTGCAGGCATTGTACCCCTTCCTCTTCCTGGTGGTGCAGGTGTTATTCCTCTTCCCCGTCCTGGCGCTGCAGGTATTGTACCTCTTCCTGTGCCTGTACCAGGCCCTGATGGCGCAGTTGTAGGTTTTGTTCCTCTTCCTGTACCTGCTCCTGATGCTGCTGGCTTTGATCCCCCTCTTGTGCCTGCTCCTGGTCTTGGCGCTGCACTTGTTGTTCCTCTTCCTATGCCTGTGCCTGCTCCTGGCGCTGCAGGTGTTACCCCTCTTCCTGTACCCCGTCCTGAAGAACCTACTGGACCTCTTGGAGGTCTGAATGCTCTCCCCCTTCTTGCTCTTCCAGTATCTGGACCTGGGGCCCCTGGAGGACCCGATGGACCTCCTGGCGGACCTCCTGACGGGCCTCCTGGTAGCGGGTGCTGAGGCGGCTTCTGATTATCTGACCACAATGCAAGGGGTGTTGGTCTCAATCTAGAAAGAGGCTCCAATTGCCTCCTCGCAATCTCCTCGTCGCCAGTAAAAGCTTTTCCCTTTCCTTTGTATTTTTGTGCTGTTTCACGATTACGATTATAATCTAGCACGAATCCCTCATTGGCTTGATTGGCTTCATATCTCTTAACTCTTTTGGGTCTACCTTGATTGACTATCTCTTGTCCTTCTTCTGGCAAATCATCTATCCTAACAGCGGCGGTAGGTTCCCAAGGGCGCGTTTTGCGCTTGTCAGGATCGACTCTTTTGGGAAACATGGTGATGATATTGGTGATGACGGTGAGGATAAATAGTAATATTGCACTAGTTCCGATGACAACAGCGAGAGTTCGGATTCCTCGTAGAACGTCGAGTTCAATTGGCATCTATATGATAATGATGGGTAGAATCGACATGCTTTGGCGATGGATTTCAGACAAGGGATAACATTTTATTATTCAGAGCTCTTTATGAATTATTTTCTTTTTGGTTTTAACGAGTATTGCCGGAACAGGTATAGGGGTTCTTTATTGAATGCAATTCGAAAGAATTGTGATGGATTGGGATGAGATGGTTGCTATATTCTTTGTCTGAGTAGACAAGCAATTGACACGAAAGAAAATATCGAGTGTTTCTTTTCATATGCCAAAAAAAGCTGCGTCTGCCAGTGTATGAAGAGTAAATTGCTCATTTAGAGGATGGACTTCCAAACCTAATTGCATTGGGAATTGGCAGTCTGCAAGAGCAATCACTTGCAATCCTCTCGCCAAGTACAAATCTTTGATACTCGTTTTGAAACCATCGGTTATCTGCGATTAATCGTGTTCACCAAGAAGTCATGAGTTTTGCGATATATATCACACTCTGTGCTTCACTCGCCATTAAACATTTCAGAGGCTCGACACAAAAGTCCAAGCAGGAAGGATGACAGTCCGAAGTTTCTTCTGTGGAGAAAACATACTCGTAGACAAGAATCACTCGAAAATGCAGTGCAGAAACCCAAAATGCTTTTGAGTAACATAACAATCTTAGCATCTGATGAAAAGTCCAAGTAGATACCAACATATCATTTTCTTACTTCAGTGGTAAAAATCAAAAACTCTATAATCACAACAGGAAATCTCTATCCATCAATCTAGCATACAAAAGAACAGTGCCTTCCTACATACCCGTGTTCACTCTTTTCCCGACCATATGCACAACCGAAAAGATACACCACAGCAACCTCTTCCCACGACAAAGAAACACACATTAATTTTTCCAATTCTTCCGAGCCTTTCTCACTGATTTTCGATTTTCAACTTTTCCCATCACTGTAACGATACATGTATGTATGTAACTCGATCAACAAACCACAAGTGACCACCTCGCCAGCACGTCCAGCAACCGCATCTATGATTCCGTAGCGAAAACCCCCCCTCACCTTCCTTCCTTGAACTTCCTTCCCCCAAGTACAAAAGAAAGGAAACCATAAATCAAAACGCACCAAAACACAATCCAAGACCACAAATTATCCATATGAAGGAGGTGTCTCGGAAACAGATATGAGATATACTCTCCATCTCATCTCGAAACAGAAATTAAGAATACCGGTGAAAACACTCTCACGACGCTGTGAAGTTTTCTCATAAACAGGTCCATATTGCGAAAGTGATGATATACATACATAGATCGCGAAATCTCGGCTCCACATCGGAGATACCAGATCTCCAAGTCCATGCGGAGAGATGGCCGCGTCAGCGTGCAATTAATAATATAAAGTGCTAGCCAGGCTTAGCTTGACTCTTCGGTCCCGACAGGAATTTGCTATGTGTAAGGAAAACAACATAGACAGGTAGAATTCAATAACAGCTTGGGATGTAAAAAGATCCAGACCGTGGAATTGCGGTGAATCAATGGTAGTTGTTCGATGGAATTGCGTCAGCTTTTTCGGTATATAGCATTTAGCGCGAGATTGAGGATCCGGCACTCTTACATACATACATATATACATAAATAAACAATTATTTTCCTGCTCGAGTAGGTAGATAGATAAGTTTTCCCATTCGAATTCCATTACCTCCTGTCCCAAATTCCCTCAGTAAAACATCGCCATCCTCCTCTATTTCCCACAAGAACCGAGAATTGTCTATTTCATCTTGAAACAGCACGACGAAGAAACGAACCACATCTAAGAAGAAACCCCCCCCCCCCCCCCCCCATCAAACAAGATGCGCTTCTCGACTCTTCCTCTTGCGGTAGCGACAATTTGCGCAGCTCTCGCAAGTGCCCAGACACCAGCTGATAGCTGGCCACGTACATCGCGTAACATCGGGTCTGCATTTCAAAATATAACTGTCACGCCTGGAAAATGGATAAGTCCTTCTGGTACGCTCCCTGCATCTCATCTCAATTTATCTCATCTCATCTCGTCCCATCCCATTCCACCGCCCCAAACAGAACAAAATAAACCCCTCCAAACCCCAACCTCCTCTCACACCTCCTAGACGTAACCAGCCAACCCACGATCTACCTCACCACCCCCCTCAACCCCAACCCCAACACCAACTACATGCTCCTGATGCTGGACCTCTCAATCCCCTCCTCCGACGTAACCACACCCTCCCTATACTCGACTCTCACCCCCGGACTCGCTCCCAACACAACCACACGCCTCCACTGGTGGCAAGGAAACTACACTCTCGCACCTTCATCCTCATCCGCATCCGCATCCTCCTCATCCCCCAGCCCCCTCTTCCTCAACTCCACCGACAGCATAGCAGCATACACGGCGCCGCGACCACGCGACAGCGCAAACCACACCTATGCATTCTACATGTTTGCGCAGCCGGCGAATTATTTCGTGGGAGAGAAAGCAGCGAATGGAACGTATTATGAAGAGACGACGGGGGCGAGATTTAATTTCTCGCTAAAGGCGGTGGTGGAGAGCGTGGGGGAGCCGGTGGCGGCGAACTGGTTTGTGAGTAGTGCGTGATGTGGTGAGAGGACAGTGGAGAGTGGAGTATGGGGGAGATAGGGTGTCCCCAGGTGAAAATCTTTCATTCTCAGATGATAATTTCTCATTTAATGTATAGCCTCTGTTGTGAATGAAGACGAGAGACATGAACATTATCTTTGGAGACATTTGACTGCGCTGACAATATGACCCGAGCCAACTTCTCCCTCGGTCATAGGGAACTCGATATTGAGTGGTCTGCAGGCTTGTCACACTGTTTTAAGAGAAGTGTTTGTACCAAAATCATTTTACAATTTATACTCAGGTATAGTATAGTGCTGCTCCTCAATTTCGTAATCTCGTAATCTCGTGACCCCATAATCCCATAATACAACAAGAAACTAATAATACCCTCATACACCAATAAACTTATACACTCGTTCGTGCACATTGTCCCATACCTATCTCTCACAATCGCGCCAACTTCCCTTCATTCATTAATTGCCCTTCTAAGCATTCTCTCCATCATTCTTTGGCACACTAACGACAACGGGGACAACCACACTGTTAAGATTTCGAAGTGCCTACGCGTCGCCACCATTAGCAAAATTCACTTTACCCTCACCAAAGCATCCACCAAAAAGATAAGATAAACTCACCTTGACAAAAAATCCATCACTGGGCACATTTCCATTCCACGCATCCTGGACCTTTGTAATTTTTCCCTCTCCACCCGGTTCCTCCGTCCAAATACTCACCTTACTCTCAATAGTTTGTGACATCCCCCCCTTTAAAACATATTTCGTCTTCAAATCCATCTCGATCGGATTTCCAGCACTCGTTACCTCATGCCCGAGACGTTCTATATTGCTACAAACGGCTTTGAGTCCAAACCATTGAGCAGAATATTGTTTGCGTCCTTCAGCATTGGTGATTTGATCGGCGAAGACGGCGGTATCAGACCAAAGGGAGAGTTTCTCGAGGGATGGAAGACCTGCGAAGAGCTTGGGAGATGTTAGTTTCGTGGAATGAGCACGGAGACTGGAAAGAAGAGCAGGTAAGGCAAGATAAGGAAAGGGAAAGAAAGAAAACCATACATCCAAAACACTCCCCACGACAACCTTCTGTTTCCGATTCAACTCCACCCCCGGTGCCGTCTGAATATTCGTATTCTGAATCCCCAACTCAGCAAATCCCTCTTTGCCCACACTTCCCGAACTCGCATGCGCAGAGCCCGAAGTCGTGCTATACAATCTACTTCCCATGCCCGAATCTTTCGAGCCCCTGCGGCCTGAATCCTTGGAGCCTCTACGTACGGTATCGGCACTGGGGATTCCTGATGACATGCTGAAGATTGTGCGTTTGGTGTATGAGATTGATCTTAGTGTTGATGTATCGAAAGAAGATGTAGCAAAGTACGGAATTGGTGTAGCAACTTTACGTCCAAAAGTAGTCTTTCTCGCAGATGAAGATGTAGAAGTAGAAGCAGAAGATGTCTTTTGTAGAGATCTTGCCAGCGAGGAACGCATTAAGTACTACGTGCTTGAGTGTGATGATAATTTGGGCAGGAACGTTGATGAAGGGATAGATAGTATGAGATTGAGAAAGAGACGTGGAGTGGAATGGCTATATCTACCTGCCTTTTCTATTTATTATATATTTATAAATCACGTACTACTCGTGCTTGCCTAGTATTTACAGCCCCAAATGATGATGTAAGGCAAGAAAGGGATATTGAGGGGCAATTGACTATCCACCCATCTATCTACATCTAGATGCTCGTAAATCGATACGAGTCTTGACATCATTGATGTTTAAATCCGGAAGGGGTATGGTGCGTGTTTTACCCCACACGAACTCCCAAGTACTTACTAGGTAATATCTGGGAAAGGTCCGTAATCTGATATCACGGAGGTTAATGTTTGATCGGATAGAAATCAGAATGCGAAAAATGAAATGTATAAAAGGTAATAAAACAAACAGCCTTTCAGTATGAAAAATCAATTGTAATAATGTTATGCATGCTATCAACTCTATCAATCATGGGTATTTTCCCCATGTATCATCATATCGTCTCAACTCCATTTTTGGTATTTGTATGCGTTGCATATTCGTGATTCATAAATATCCTTCCACTTGCAATTGTCCTCCCTTAGTCACCATAAGAACTTAACCTTTGATGCTTCCCTCAAGCTTACACAAAGAAGCTACCTTGCTTGCAAGATCATCAGCTTCACTTCTTGTGGCAGCTTCGGCATATACTCTCAAAGCATCTTCCGTACCGCTTGCTCTTGCGAAACTTCTACCATCCTTGAATTTGGCGACAAGTGCATCGATTTGTTGTTGTGTACCTTGTGGCTCGACGAGTTTTCTCTCAGCATCAGTTGTCTTGAATACGTTTCTATCGGCAACTTCAACTCGGACAAGACGATTGGGCAGGTCAATGTAGGTAGAGTCCCATTCTTTAGGTGTCCAAGACTTGTGGGCGAGGATTGTCTCAACCAGTAACATATCAGAGAGTGCATCTCCAACAGTTTGGTTGATCAAATCAGTGAGGGCACGGAGAGTCTCCAAGGCGTTGGCCTGAGCAGGAGATTCTGGGGTCGTGCTAGCAAATACTTTCAAAGCCTGTTGTGAGAAGACCACAGTGCCGTGGCCATTTGCTTCGAAGTAAACACCAACATCGAATTTTGTAGCCGCGTGATGTAGCCATTTGACACCAGTAGGGGTACAAACGACAGGAAGCTTCAAGGTCTTCTCGACATACTTTGTACTAGCACCATTGGCGTAAGCGGTTTGTACGACACCGATTCTCAATTCATCCGCCAATCCAGCTTCTCTAGCAAGATCGCCAATGAATGAAGCTGCAAGTGTAGCAATTCTATCACCATCCAATAGACGGAAACCATGATCGGCATCATTGAAATAATAAATGATCCTGTCAGCATCTCCATCTAATGAGCAGCATCGATCATTGTTTCCAGCTTTCGATGAAGGAGGAGCTCGTTGCTTGGTCTTGACGAAATCGGCACCGCACTGTGAAATATAAAAATTAGTGATCGAAATCAAGCACCATGGATTTTACTGACCTCGTGGTTTAAGCTCTCTGCTTTCAGAACATCATCATTAAGTACCTTGATGTCGAGAATTCCCTTTGGTAGATACTTGATCAACTCAGCCAATTTAGGACCTCCAACACCATTGGCACAATCGACAGTGACTGAACCAGTAGCCTTCTTTCCCTTCATAGCTCTCTCGAAAGCCTTTGCCAACTTCTCATAGTATCCAACCTCACTAACATCTCCATAAGCTTGTGGTGTACCCTCAGTGTTTGTGCATCTAGTCAAATAATGCAATTGAGGTGTGGTAAGCAACTTGTAATCCGTGTAATCTGTTCCCGTCGCCTCAAGAGCATCGATAAGAGCCGCGACCAATTTTGGTCCCGAAGGTCTAGTATCTCTGGCATAAATAACTCTCGCAGGAGTTTCCGGGTTGATCTTCAAATCCTTCTCCAGCTTGCGATAGACGTTTACCACATCCTCATTCTTCGCATTGGCCAACTGTGTACTGTATGCCTCCCAACTGTTCTCCAACATTTCGCCCATCGGATCAACCAACTTTACACCGTTATCCTCAGGTGGGTTGTGCGACGCCGTGATCATAACTCCGATGGTTTGACCGCCCAGTTTGCGCGATCGAAGAGCAGCGACGAGACCAACGCGAAAGACGACCGAATCAAGAAGATTGGCCTTCATACGAAAACCCGCGGTTCCATATTGGAAAACCCGATCGGCAGGTTTGGGGTGCTTGTTTGAAGCTTCGAGAATTTTGGCATCCATATTGTCTGACTTGATGAGGAAGAATAAGGACCTGTAATTGAATGAAAGACTGGGGGAGAGAGGAAGATTATATGAGGACTGTAAGATCCCGATATAATTATCCAGTATGGGGCGCTCCAGAATGCGTGTTTTTATTCCTGGCTCTCCTTTTCCTATTACCTTATAAGTATTCAACGTACTGTTGTTGAGATTTGTCTATGCGTTTCTATGCGTTGGACATAAAATTTGAGGGGCTGACATTATTAGGTAGGTAGGTACACCAGTGGTGGTATTTAATTTATGTTCTATTTAAAGATCCGCCGATGCTGTGTGGAGCTGCATAATTTGCGCATAAAATGGCGCAAGGTGGTGACCTTCAGATGTTATGAAGTTTATGCTGTGGTGCGTGTTAGTAAGCAAGTTCCCAGCTTATCTGAGCGACTAAGAGGTGCGATCCTAACAACTCTGACCTCATAGGGCGACTTGGTTGGAACTTTGCTATTCGAAACCTCCCTCGTTTTTTGGCATCAGAGTTGGATTGAATTTATCTGTGTAATGATTTCTCTTGTTTATCTTGAAGCTATTGTAATCTACAGGTAAAGTATCCGGAAACGCCGTCCAGATTATGCACCATCGCTCAGTTGCGCAATATCCTGTGAAACTCCTGTACTATATGCAGTGAACGCCCAGTTACTCCATCGATGCATGAATATGTGCAAAGGATGCCCCTTTCATAATTGTCCATCCCACAAGAATTATCACCTCCATCCCACTTCCCCGAATGAGATCGAAGGCCTGTGTTACAATGAACACTTAACCATACAACTCATCCTCATCAATGTCGCCCATACCCATTGCGTCGTCTTCATCGTAGTCATCTTCATCATAACCATTACCATTCACTTCACCTCTCCAATCGTCACCAGTCGGCTCATTTGTCTCATCAACCTCTTCTACGATTTCCTCCTCACCATCCACAATACTACCTGCAACTGAGCCAGGAGCCGTGGATGCATCTCTACTTGTAACTTTGCTTCCCGTAGCGACACTGCCAGGTCCAGATCTAGTGCCCACAGTCTTGAAAATATCTCTGATAGCTTCATAGTTGATCTTCTTACTCCAACTTCTTTCCTTCATTGCGTTGACAGCTGCTTCTGCTGGTGTACTAGCTACACTGGTTTGTCCTTCTCCAATTCTTGGCTTCTTCTTTCTCGCTCTAGTAACCTTTGGTGGTCCCATAGCAGCCTTTCTCTTTTCGAAATCCTTTTGTTGTTGTTTGCGAAGCCAATCTTTATTCGCATTGAGCCAAATTTGTTCCTTCTTAGCAACTTCAGCATCAGGTAGTACGCAATTCATGACTTCTTCGTCATCAGCAAATTCATCCTCTCCAATGTGAGTATCCATGCTGACGTATTTTTGAGGGTGGTTGGCTTCCGCGTAGAGAAGATGGATATGTGCTTTCTTTTGGGCTATGGCGAAACTGATTGCATGCTCCTGAGTATGTGGGTCAGAAACCATTTCTGTAATTTGTTGCTCGAGTTCGTCTTCCACTGCGAGCCATTCCTGTGGCATTTCGATAGCAGGTTCATCATTTCGTGGACGACCGGGGCCTCTAGTGGATGCACCGGCGTGCTCTTCGAGCTCCTTTGCAGCTTCTGCATCAGCAGGTTCAACGTCACCAAACTCAGCAACAAGCTTGTTGAACGAGGTACCTGATTCATCTTCAATGGCATCGTCCAAAAGTTGTGGATCGATATTTTCCTCTCGGGAGTTAGGGATTGCAGGAACAACAAAGCCATCGGCATCGCGTCGGACTTCTGCTGGTGGTACAGGAGCCCCAGATGTAGACTTTTGTCTCTTATTTCTTTCGTCGTTTTCCTCTGCAGAATCATCCGCATTGTCTTCTTCGGCTTCGGTGGATTTGCCTTTGCCCTTTCGCTTGCGTTTTTTCTTCGTCTCTTCCATTTCTTTGAGGTAAGCTTCAGACTTTTGGTAGAAGGAAGGAGGATCGTGTGCAGACTCTAAGAACTCGTTGTTGAGAAATTCTTCGACTGTAAGAGCACTACTTGGTGTTCTCTTGAATTCCTCCAAACGCTTCTGAATAGTGGCTGTTGTGACTTTGACGACATAGACTACTTCGGTGACTGTTCGACGAAAGTTATTCATTCGCGCCGCCAGGATTAAACAAGCACCACATACACCAGAAGGTCTTCTTCCCATTACCATCCAATCCAGACTCATTCTTCGAACCATACGAATTGCATCATCGGCGACCTTTTCGGTTTGTTCGTAGAACTCGAGTTTGGAAGCGAATTTCCAAATCAGATCCTCGGGAAGAACTGGTAAAATGCCATCCGTGGCTAATGAAATCTGTTTGTGGAGAGCTTTGAAATATTTACCGAGTGTGAATACATTAACCTGTGATTGTCAATGAAATGTTGAATTATATGAGAAGGATCCGAACATACCTGAGACTTGTCGGCAAAATCAATAAGCATAACTCTACATGGCTGTTCCTTTCTACAGGCACTATACAAGCAAACTGCTGCCACGAGATCCGTTCTTCGACCTTGAATAAAATTATTCATTGATGCAAGTTTGAAAATTTGGTGACCAACACCGATAACTTGATCTGAGATTCCTAGTTGATTTGCTAAAGCTTGCATGATACGTTTACCTGCGTGATATGAGCTTCAAGCAAAGGAAATAGGGGTCTCGTCAGCACTGACCTTCGCGAAGAGTATTCTCCTTATTACTTTCACCACCACCAGCTCTTCTAAAGGCAGGTCCCATGGTTTGGGCACCACCTTGATCCGCACCAACATGACTTCCTTGAACAATTGCAGCACCACTGCTGCTTTCTCCGAATTGAATTTCCGAAACAATATTTGAATCGTCAACCACAGTACCACAGTTGTGACACACACCATCTTCGATTTGAGGTTTGGTACATTGTGGATTTGGACACGCCGGTCTTGGTTTGCCTCTTGCAGCACCCATAGCAGCTTTTCGAGAGAGTGCAGTAGGTGCTTTGATTGGTTTCATGTTCCTCAAAGGGTTGGGCCGCGCCAACGGTACTTTTGGTCGTGGCGGCATTTGGACGGGGAATTTTGATGGATTGAAGAATTGAAGAATTAAAAATTGATAAAGGCGACCAAGTGTAAATTTACCCCTCTACCCCGCGATATTCCTCTCCTGCCCCCTAATCAAACCGAATCAATTCTCGTCGTCGCAAAGCAAATGGTCAAGCATCAATTGCTACACGTGATAGCAGTATATGCTCGATGGAAAGGATTGGTTGGAAGATTTGTTTCGATGGCGACGTGGAAAGGAAGAGTTGAGTTGGGTGTTGCTGTGTGGAAGGTTGCGAAGGGTTTTCAAAAAGAGAGAATGGATTTGTGTTGCTTTGGCGTAGTGGTTTGCTAAATGAACTCGCCCTTTTTTTCACCATTCGTTGGTGGGGTACGGAACAAGCTAAGCCGCTTTCGCAGAAAAATTATTATTCGGGGACCTTTTCGTGGGAGACTCAGTCCGCTCACTGATCAGGCGTAGATTTTATTCATAACTACAGAAGGACTGGGCATAAAAATATGTAGAAAATTCTGAACGGTTAAGGATTCATGTCTTGATCGATGTGTCCGTTTAGATTTGATATCGCGCGAAGTCTTGGTGTTTTACGAGATCTTTTATACCTAGGATAAGTTGGAGTGAGGGAAGTGAAAGAAGGAAGGAAGAGAAGAAAGCATTGAGAGCAAGGTTAAGCTCCGACTTTCCGTTGCCTCCTCCTCTCAGTTAGTGTAACCCGAGCCAGAACTGTTCGCAGTCTTCGAGCCATTGCTTCGTAGGTGTACGCGATGACTGCTCGACATGTGAGATGAGGTGTAGCAAAACAAGTATGAGAGATTCATCCAAAGCAACGATGATGAAGCCGTCGCTGCTATCATCTCTGCCATCACCTATGCCTGTCTATCTATATACACCTAGGCAGCCAAGGAGTATGAGGATCATGATATACATATACGTATACATAGATGCATCGTGGACCTGCGAATCTGTGCTATGAAAAATCACTAGGGAGAATTCTGGATTCCTTGTGTTTTTCCCCAATAACTTTTCCTCAAAATGTCGTTCTGCCCTACCTAAAAATAATCTCCGACATCTCAAAGGGGAAGGCGGTGGCAAAACATCGGCCGCTTGGTGAGAAAAAAATCCCTGCATATTGAGACATTTTGGTTGTTTTATCAACCTTGAAATCTCTTGAATAAATACAAACATTTTATCCTTTTCCTCTTTTCTCTACACCCTCCCATCACCTTTATACTTTCTTCTTCTTCTTTTCTCCATCATCTTTTGTGCTCCTTCCAAGCACAATACAAACACAATCATGGCTGACGACCCAATGAAGGGATTGGAGCATTCCGAGGCTCATTACTTCAACAGGTGAATATATACTCTTCAATCCAATCTTTGCCGATAAGAACGCTTTATACTAATCTGCGACATAGTTACAACCATCATGGTATGCAAAACACTCAATACGATACTAAAGGAAAATGCTAATCAACATTTAAAGGCATCCATGAAGAGATGTTGGTATGTAACGTACAAGCAGGAAAAAAACTGCTTCTCTCAAACTTTACCCCGCTTGCTAACCATGTAAATAGAAAGATGAAGTCCGCACTCGATCATATATGAATGCTATTGTGCAAAACAAGCATCTTTTCAAGGACAAGATTGTTCTTGATGTAGGATGCGGTACCTCCATTCTCAGCATGTGTGTATTTTCCTTTCCAGCACCTCAAATTTCCAGAAACTGATAGGATAAAAGGTTCGCTGTCAAGGCCGGTGCCAAACACGTTATCGGTGTTGATATGTCCACCATCATCGAAAAGGCCCGTGAGATTGTCGAAGTCAACGGCATGTCCGACAAGATTACATTACTTCAAGGAAAGATGGAGGAGGTTGTACTTCCATTCCCAAAAGTTGATATCATCATCTCTGAATGGATGGGTTACTTCTTGCTCTATGAATCCATGTTGGATACCGTTCTCTACGCTAGAGACAAGTACCTTGCGCCAAATGGTCTGATTTTCCCAGATAAGGCTACTATCTTCATGGCTGGTATTGAGGATGGAGAATATAAGGATGAGAAGATTGGATGTAAGTTTTTTTTTTTTTTTGGGAAGATTTTCACATGGCGAACATTTTCTTGAATGTACGCATACTAACGTGTAAAAGTCTGGGACAACGTTTATGGCTTCGATTATTCTCCTCTCAAGGCTACCGCTCTCACCGAACCTCTCGTCGACACCGTCGAGATCAAGGCTGTCGTTACCGACCCCACCGCAGTTCTTACCCTCGATCTCTACACATGCACCAAGGAAGATCTCGCTTTCTCCTCTCCATTCAAGCTTGATGTTCGTCGTAACGATTTCGTCCACGCTCTTATTGCATGGTTCGATATCGATTTCACTGCCTGCCATAAACCTATCAGATTTAGCACTGGTCCTCACACTAAATATACTCACTGGAAACAAACTGTTTTCTATTTGAGAGAGGTCTTAACTGTTGAGCAAGGAGAGCAAATTGTTGGACGATTGGACAACAAGCCAAATGAAAAGAACCCAAGAGATTTGGATGTTAAGATTCAGTACAAATTGGAGACTACAGATCCATTAAGACAAGCTGAAGGAGGTGCTGAATATAAGATGTGCTAGAGAGCTCTCCAAAATTCTTAAGTAATGAAGGAGGTAAGAGACTTTCGCGGCTGAGAGCGCAGTCTCTTTGAGGAATTTAATTCTCTCATTTGTCAATCAAGAGATGATTTGATAGTTCTATGAATGAACTGAACTGGGTATTTCCTTTGGCGTCAAAGATGGACCCATTCAAGATGAATAAACGGTTGGTTGGATGGGAATAACGAGATCTAAGATACGGGCTCAAGATCTTAAGAATCATAGCATTGCATTGTAGCGCAAAATAGCAAGCGAGCTACGTAGTTGATGATATCTAAATGCAAATAAAAGCCATGAAAGACAAAAACTTTTCCTCGATGTACGTGATATGAATGTAGTGATAGTAGTATACACTTTATGCAGTGGCCTAGTGAAGAGCTTTTATTCTATTCCTGTTCTCAGACATAGCATTTTCCATTAAAATGAAGCATATCTATAAGCGATCTACTTCAAAGGGTTACACCACTTATCCCGGTATAGAGTCCGAATAACCAAAAACAAAAGCAAAAACACTCAAGTCTAGCCTTTCAGAAAGGTGTGAGATAAATGGGCAGGTAAGTGAAGTTTCTTTTCTTCAACCACCCCTCCCCCAGTTCATCTAGTCATGTCTTTCTTCCCCTACTCCAATTATTCTTAACGCGCCGCGACAGATAAGGTAACTCCAAACACGATCCTGAGCCACCGCACCATTTTCCTTTCCCATGTTTTTCTTTAATCATTTATCTCTGTTCTCTGTCACTATCTCCCTATCCGTCATGGTGTGGAAAGTATACCCGGGATATCTTCTCCCACCCCAACTCAACACAACTCAAACAACTCCCCCCCAAACCTCCGCAATACGCGCGCTCAACGCACCCTGTACCTTCTTGTTACCCACCAGGGCACCGATCTCATTTGAAACCATTTCTCTCTTTCTTTTCTTTCCCGCTTCTTCGGGGTCGAGGAGGAGAAGCGCAGGGCCTTTCCCTTTCGATTTGGGTTTAGATTTTGCGGCGTCGCTGGCGTGGATTCCGGCTCCTTCGTCGGTGTCGAGATTTTCAAACGCTTCTAGGAATGCTCGAGGGGTAGCCCATCGCTTCTGGATCTCGATGGCCTTGCTGGCTGTGACGCCCCTGGTTCGCATGAGCATTTTGAGAAAGATGTCTTTGAGGGTTAGGTTTTGGGATTTGCTGGATAGAGCGTCGAAGGCGTCGAATGTAATGTTGTATTCTCGATTGGGTTGTATTTTCCGAAGATGTTGCATTAAGGGAGTGTAATTTTTGACGGATAGTACTTTTGTAGGGATGACGTAGAGGGGATTTTCTTCGTATTGTTTCTTGAGAAGTTTCGTCATGCGCTCGATGTAGCTGAGACTTTCGCCTAGATCGAGAGTTTGCTTCACGTGGATTCCATCTTGAACCATCATTTTGGCAATGGAGGTTGTGATTCCATCGCCCCACTTGTCCATTATGTCGGCGTCGATCTTCTTTTGTTCGACTAGGTATTTGACGTTGGTGATACTGGATCGTTTGAGACGGAATTTTTGCTCTTCGTATCGACCGTCTTTTATAGATCCGATGAGATCATCGAGTCTTTTGCGCTCCATAATGTAGTCTAGCATGATGAGGTTAGAAGCTCCAAGATTGAGCCATTTGGCCTTGTCTTCGCGGACACGTGCTACCCAGAGGAAATCGCCGAGGGGGAGAGCGCGGACGGAATGGGGAACGCCCATGCTGGCTAGCTGATTGGGGATTCCATCGCGGTCTTTCTTGCTGGCGACTTCGCGGTTGTCGAGGATGAGTTCGACTGTGAAGGAACCGGGGCGCAAGATGATGGGTTCAAAAGTTGGGATGCTCGTAGTTTCTCCATTGGGTATGTCTGGAATGTTGGGATTTGATTGAGATGATGAGCGGGATGGAGAGTTGATTTCTTCGAGTTCGGAATCGGAGTCATTGTCTCGGTTTCTTGTGGCTGTATTGGATGGACCTGCTGCGACAGGTTGGAAATCATGTGCTCTTCCCAATGTAGGGTCACCGCTAGCTTTGATTGTATCGGCAAGATCCCACCCCTCATCCGTGAGATAATACCTGCTCGCTGGATTCTTCTTCGTGTACACAAAATCCTTATTGATCAATGTCTTCATAGAATTCCATGCCGTGAAAAATTCGCTAGGTCTTGTCTGTGTAAAAGAAGTATCGCAGAAAGGTTCTGCTAAAGCGATAATCTCCTCCTTAGTAATTCCTATTCTGCTCATTCGTGGTTGCGTTCCCAAAGCCAACATGATGGCATAAGCGCCCGATCTCAATTTCGGAACATAGGGCTTAGGCTTCCTCGCTTTCTTCGGTGAAGGCGAAGGCGTCACAGATTCTCCACCGTCATCAACAGCGACCGATTTTCTTTTTTTGCCCCTCGGCTTCTTAGGCATAGCAATACCCATCTCATCGCAATATTTCTCAAGACTATCAGTCAATCTCTTCGCAAGGCCCTCTCCGAGTCCATTCAAGCATACTGCTTCACTAGGGTGATCAAATCGCATAGGGCAGGCTTTCATTGAATCGCGAGCTTTTTTGACGGTCGGAAGAGATTTGTATCCCCGTTCTTGTGCTTCGACGACCCATTCTTCAAGCCATTTGAGCAGTAGCGGATTCCCGCATTCAACTGCAGGAGGCATTCTGTATATCTGATTGATGATTACAATTGGAGGCACAAGGCAAAACTGGGAATGTGAAGGCGAAAAACAAGTTGTAGGGACAATTTTGTGGCGATAGCTCAATTAGGGAATTCAAATTCTCATGCAAGAAGTCGAGCTTTGCGATGATAGCCCGTGAATTTATGTTATTGTCTTGAATGGATGATAGGGTAGCGACAGTTAATGATAAGTGAGAGGAAAGACTTACAAACAAAATTGAAGATATTCGGCCGACGCGACAACGGACATAATCGCGGCCGATTGCGCGCAGTCACGTGCTTATTGACATGCCATCCGTCCTTCATCAGATCCTTCTGTTGCACACATTCTACTCAGACATACCTTTTTACCATATTTGGCAAAGCCGCCACTTGGTATCAACTTGCAGAGTCGTCAAATGGCAGTGTAATCCAAGTGGATCATTCAACATCTTCAGGCGGACGCTTCAGAGATTTCATCAATGTTCGCATTTTCTTCAGAACAGTAGATCTATTTGTGGCCATCGTTGCGGGCAGTTTTATTAACCTTCTTCGAATCTGAACTTCCTCATTGATTCTCTAAGGCAGGGGAAATTGACAAACTTCAGGATGCAAAGTGGTCCAAATATGACTTCCCTTGTCAAATAATGACAGCCGACCAGTGTCAAACTCTTAAAACAAGCATCATCTGGTTTGTAAAGTATTCACCGATATTAGTTGTCGAGGCCTGCTTGCGGATTTCTCACAAAATTCTACTACTGACTTGGCAGTCAATGGTTCAAATGACTTTCTTGAGGCTAGAAATTCCACATCCAAGAATATATCGTACTCGATTTGCTACAGAGAAAATGTGTCTCTAAGCACTGGTATCTGACAGTCCAACTGTTGGATATCAGAAAGCCCTGTCATTTATGTAAATATAATAAGTATTGCATCTCACTAATGATATCTTATGGTCATCTCACATAATGACCTGTTCTGACAAGCTCAGGTCTTGAAGAGCCCCACTTCTCACCTCTTCTTTTCTTGGAGCTGAATATGCAGAGCGATTTTGACCTAAATGTATAAAGTAACACAAAGATCATCTGTTCGTCCTTTTGAAAGACGCAAATAATTTAAAATCTCTTTCGCGACCCTCCCCTCCAAGTCACAGGCTCCAATTGCTTACAAGCTTGTTGAGAACCAAAATAACAATCCGGATTCTCCACTCATCGTATTCGTTAATGGTCTTGGGCTACCCTCTGTATCATGGAATCCCACAATTGTTCTTCTTCAACAGTCCACTAGTTCCGTAAAGTCAAAAATTTTGACATGCGATCGCTACGGTCAAGGTGCCACGACCTCTCAAGATCCAGCCGACAACATACCAGGAAAAGACCCTGGATATGGTCATGATTTGAACGACGCAGTTAACGATCTCCACGAGCTAATTCAAGTCACCGTCCCGACAAACCCCAAGCTTTTACTCGGTGTTCATGTCGCTCGACTCTACGCTCATAAATATCCAGCCACTGTGGAAGGTCTCTTATTCCTTGATTCAAACATCGGCAATGCCGAAGCTACGGATCTTTGGCCAAATCCTCATACTCCTGATTTTATAGAGAGCGATATTTTGGGAGATGACTGTACGCTGGAGCAATACATTGAAGCATACGCTAAATTAGGGCGGACCTTCAACGCTGATGTTAAGAGTCCCGAAGGATTGGATAGAAGAAACGTCTTGAAACTTCTACCCAACCCTTCCTCTCCAAAACTCCAAGGGTTGAATGGCAAAGGACCATGGTTGAAGGTTATTGGGCATGACCCTGACCGTTTCGCAGAAGAGATGTGGAGGATGTTAAAGATTCGCAAGAGTATTAATAGGAAGTATACTCAACCGTAAGTTCTCCCATTTTTGTAAGGATGATACAACGTATTGACAAATTTGCAGTGCATGACAAAAATATAATGAAGGGCTGTTGAATCTCACCGATTCTGACCGCTCAGTAAATGAAGTTCTTATTGCTCCAGGTTTTGGTAATTTTATCCAGAAGGACAATCCTCAGTTCGTTGCCACACAATTGGAGGATTTACTTTCGAGGATTTAGATTCCAACTTTTGACTTTTGGGCCAAAGAAAATAGGTGTGAAACTCAATGCGAAATCACCGACAACAGATTACAAAGAAATCAAGTAGTCATCAAAGAAAATGGTTGGGATGACGGGGAAAAAATCTGGAAAATATCGTGATCAATGTGTTCAATAATCCAGCTTGTTTGAGAAGTTTGGGCATATAGTCTGGATTTTCAAGATGTTTGGACTGCATACGTTCTAGATGTTATAGCAAAAGCTTCATGATGTCTTTTTCTTTTTTTAAAAAAAATTAAAATCATCTTCTTTTCGAAAAACCTGTGACATTTTGAGCCTACCAGTCCAAAATATTTGGACTTTTCAATTTTCAAAATTTGCCTGAAAAACTGCATGAGAATCTCTTGGACAATTGGACATACTGGTCATCATTCCAATAGGTTTATTATCATCCACTCAAAGGCTTCGGAAGAGAACTCTGATTCTGTTATTACATATCCTAAGAATTGTCAAATCTGAAAATCAAGCTTCACATCTATAAGTACCTTCCTGCCCTGTAAATTGATCACTAGGCGGAAAACAGGATTTCATAGGTTTAAAGCTATGGTTAGCTCATCCCATCGTCTTCCAATTAGACCCAATGAGGAGGAACTATATGAATATGTTGCACATCTAGAAATACAATGCACAGGCCTCATCCTGGCAAGCGCCCTCTAAGTCTCCCAGTAGAAGGTCTCTAGGTCAGGACTATTTACAAGGTTCTACGCTTTTGAAGTCTTTATTGGCCTTTAATAAGCCTTATCTTGCCCACACAGCCCACGAAGCTCACACATGCATACGAAGATATATTTTGTTTCAAGTAAAAGTTTACTATTTCCTATTTACTTATTCTGCACCGCGCTTTTGATGCTCTTTTTGAACCCAATTCAAAGCCTCAAATCGACGATTTAATCTCCTTTCATTTGCTGCATTCCAGTCTTCAATTACCATATATCCCTGAATCTGTCGCACAGCTCCCGCGGCCTATTTGTTCCTTAATTCTAGCCTCCTCCATGCGACGCTCCTGGAGAGCTGGGCCTGTGATTGAAACAACTCTTTCAATCTCGACGTCACTGTCATTATCATCATCGCTCGGATCAATATCAATAAACTCGATATCTTCCTCGGCTTCCTCCTCAGGAAGCACACCCCAAGAGCGTAAGCAAAGGACATATCGAATTGTATCACTAGGAAGCTTAGCTCTATGCTTAGTGACTAACAACCCTGCAGCACTAGAAACGCGCTCGGAAGGGGCAGCGGAGGCGGGTATTGCAGAATAATCTTTTCACATCTGGAAAAGAATTGGAAAGCTGTGTTGATACTTGATCCACCATTTAGTTACACCTTCAAGAGAGCTTTCAACCCGTGGAATGCAAGTCATTTCAAGGTATCCGTCTAGCTCTGATTTAGGAGCTGGTGTATTTGCGGCAGTGGGTGGCACAAGGCGATCGAATTCAGCAAACAGATCGATACTAGAGTCATTGTCCGTTGCTGCAGGAATATCTCGAATGTTATAGTCATTATTATTGGCATTGCCATCGATACGCGCTTCTCGAGTCTCTTCTTCTAAAGAGATTCGAATTTGATCACTGCGATCTTTATACTTCGCAAAGACGGTTTTGATGTGTTGTGTTGCTTTTTGGTAGGCTACAGACTCAATTCCACCTTCTAATTTGCATAAATATTTGATAAAATCGAACTTATATCTAGGGTACAAAGCTAGTGCAACCCAAGCGTGGCGCGTATTTATATTTATTTCATGATACTTTTCGAGGGTTTGAAGAGCGGCTTTCGAGGCAGTTTGGAGGGTACGATGGGTGTTGTTTATAGCCATTCTACGCATTTGTCGAATGAGGAGGATGTATGTAGGTATCATATCTTGAAGCGCAGGGTGGCAATCTACTTGTGCTTTAATGTTAGGTAATTGAAAGCACGCAAAGAATTCCTTCAATTCAATCAAAACTTCCCACTCATTATCATTGAGAAATAGGTTTTTTTTAATTGATTTATCCCAAGATTGTGTAGCTAAAACTGCAGTAATAGGAAGTTGCTGGCGAAGGGCTTCAGAGACCATATCGTTAGTAGAGTTCCATCGCACCGGCACATCAATAAGAAGCCGACGATAGTTGATTTTATAAACAATGCATTGTTGCATGAGTGCAGACCGGAATTTTCTCTTGTTTCGAAAGACTAAGCAAAGGCTTCGTAACTTGAATAGCGCTGAGCGAGCGCGGATGTCATTGGCATGAGGGTTGAGGGCTTGATTAGGTTGAAACTCGTAGATATGTCGATTTTCACTAGGTTCTAATTTAAGAGCGTGTAAACCTATAATTTATTAGATTAGGTCATGAAACATACAATTATAAAGAGAGACTTACCTGCTTGAACAGCAGTATTATTTATTTGCGCAGAGCATCGCACATCTCCATTAATTCTATTAAACATGACAGAATGATACACCTTCTCTTCATTTGAGAGAGACATATAGTTAGCCCAGACCATTCTTCCAAAATGATCAAGCATCGCAGTATTGCAGCTAGTGTTATAGCGTGTGACTGAGATTATTGCTTTAGTAATGCCAAAATCATTTGTAACTTCAAAGAGCTTTTGTGCCAGGTATTTTCCAGTGTGCGAAGGATTTATGAGTTCGACAACATCGAGTATGGATTGTTGAATGATGCCGGAGGCTAGCATATAATGTATAGTAACAGTGATATAATCTAGTCGATTGTGTCCTGACTACCCATATGTAGTCAAAGAAAATCGACCTCCGGCTTCCATGTGTTTTTGAAACTCTTTTCTCGTAACTTCTTTCGCGCCTTCAAAGTCTTCTCTCAAATCTTTCATGAGCTGATGACGCGATACAGTTATCATGGTAGGTGCAATAAACTTGACAAGATCGTCAAATTCTGTTTGATCAGCAACACTAAAAGAAAGATTGTTTTTAATAATGAGCTGGAGGAGGAGGCGTCGATACTGTCGATTGTGTTGATCCATCATTGGCATCAATGACTTTGAGGCAGGGAAAAGAGACTGAGGTCCACCTTCATCATGGATTTTAGCTTCTGTTGGTACTCTTTCTTCAGCTTCAGATGTTGCAATACGTGCGTGTTTATTGCGGTAATGTGCCTTGAAGTCATTAATCCCACTAAGAGCTCTTTCAATGATCTTTGTATAAGTGCACTCTGGTCGAGTGCACCTAATTGACATTAAATTCTCTTTGTTGCGATCTTGAAGGGCTTCGCGGGCATAAAGAGGATTCGAGCCTTTGAATAGGAAGGCGGGTGTTGGTCCAATTTGTGGTACACCTAATGCGCGTGGATGTGGCTGTAAGCGTCGATGAGTGTGACCCGTAGGTTGCCTGGCGCGTTTACTATTAGTATTTCTCGATGTTAGAAGCGGATCCTGATTGATAGACTCAGAGGATATAGTATTGCGTAGTAGATGTGAATTGTCAGGGGGATCTGGTCCACTCATGGTGTTACCACCGTCGCTGAAAGACACCATTGATACGTATTTGATTAAAGAAAAAGTTTAAACTTGAAGGAAAATAATAAATTAAGTGGGGTAACACAAGAATTTTTACTACATTATTTAAATGATATTATCCAATATTTTTGATTGTTCTGTAGGGTTGGGAGTAACCTCAGTATTAGACGACAACTATGGGACGATCGCATGATTCCTCCCCGCGGGTATCAAACTAACCGTAGAGGTCAAATATCCCGGGTAGAGTACGGGTGATCATGCCTGTTCCAAGCAAGTTGAGTGATGCTAGTAGTGTGCCATGACTACCAAGTTTCTAAATATCGACTAGTGAAAAGCCTATTAAAGAGTCATTCTTTCTTGGCTCCGGTAGTCAGGCCTGGCCCTGATCAATTTTTGATTAGACCTACAGGTCTCTTATACTATTACCTGTATATATTAAGACCTTGCATTGTATGTCTCATCGTGAAGGGTCTGTAAGTATGATTTCACGAGTCATTTTTTTATTGTTAGAGAACAGCAAACCTCTACTAGCTCTGATAACCGAGACTCGTTTAAAATCACGCACCATTGGGAGTCCTCAAGAACTTTATATTGCATATCTGAAGACGTTAAATTCAAGGTCTCATCCTGGCTAGTGGTATAGATAGTACACAGCATGTAAGAAAGTTAGAATCTATCTCCTGAGTCCCGGTGCCACACGCTAATCCGCGCAATTTCTTTGGCACCACAAATAAGACCATGCATTTTTCAACGTCTACCAGTTAGAATCATTAAAATCACTTCTGTTGCACATCTACAGCTCCAGTTCACAGGGGGTATCCCCAAAAGTATATCAGCAGTGTTGTACTCTGATTTCTGATCAGTTCAATTAGAGTCCAAGTAGACCTACGATAGTATGTCGTGATTTGGTACCCGAGTAAAAAGTCTAATTCGCAATGGTAGTTTGGTGGCGGCAATTTTCTTCACATTGGTATATCTTACATTAAATGATTACTTCTGAAAGTAGTTCTCTTCTTGTTATCTTAGAGGGAGAAACTCGTCCAAAATACCTACAAGTATCTAATAGGAGTATTGCTCTTATAGTTACGAGTGTTGAAAAACACTATCATTTTAAAATCTATAAGTTTTGGGAATAATCAAACTACAACTCTGGTCAATTGATCATATTTTCTAGATACATTGATCATATTTTTCAAAGCAATTTTGTTGCAGGTCTACAAACTATACACAGGAGGATAGTCCCAGCAAGTGTAGATGTAATATAGCGATTCGCTTCTACGCTATAAGTCTTGGCGCAAGACAAGCGCTGCTTATCATTTTAGCTCGAGCCTAATGATTACAAGAGTTACTATGCAAAGCCCTTAAAGAGGAACTAAAGCAATAATATTGATCCTCTGATTTTCATCACGCACGCTATATCACTCTATGAACATCAGTAACAGTGGAGTAAATCTCACGAATCCTTCAATCACACTTCTCAAAGAACTTTTGTTGCACTTGTGAACCTGAATGTTACAAGACCAACCATAATAAGCGTACAAACAGGCATAGGCACCCGTACACTATCCAGGGTATTTGATCTCTATGAACGGTTATCCTACCCTATAATAACTCGATGAAGTGATAACCTAGTAGTATTAATGAATACCACAACACTCATAAACTGGAACCATAGAATCATTCTACATTTATTGACAAGCTTCTTTTATTCTTCAACTATACTACATAATTATAAATATCATAATACCTAAATCATATTATGAAATAGTTACTCTGCCCTTTAAAGGTATAGCAGAGTGGTATGTTAGCAAGTTTTACCCCGAGTTACCTCAGGTGTACCGTACTATTTGCTCAATTCTGCGTGGAAAAAAAACTTCGTAACCTACAAATCACCAAAAGAACATAAATTGTGAACAGATAAACAGCGAAACAGTCTCTGATCTAATGATGACAAGTATAGACCCAATCATGAGTTGGAACTCATACATTAGACTTTGAGACAGTGGCGGTCCATAACTGAATTCCTTGATCACAGGTCCTTTCATACAAGTTCGAGGAACCCAAGTGAATAATGCATATTCATCATAAACCCAGAAAAGTTAGTAACCGGTCATCATAGTTCCTGAATCTAGAACCTTGAATCATTATTTCCCTTGCATATTGCCTTATACAGATACCTCTCCAATCTCGTCTCGCGCTCCTATATTTGAAGTTCACAATCAATCTACTCAGAAATGATTACTGCGGTACAACCGCGTATTCCTGTATATATTAGGCTGAATTAGTTTCGTAGCTCGCGACGCTGCAATTCCTACACGAGTTCCTGGAGGGTATAGAGACATAGTAGCTTGCAGTTCTCACAAGGACTATCAATATACGAAAAGGACAATACTTGTGCAGAAAATGGGAGCAATAGGCTATTCTTACTTCGAGGGCATAAAATTGTAAACAAGGAGGCAGGAGTCCAATATCAGGCGACTCCAGCGCATAATCTCATTACAAACTAGCATAAATTAATTAGGCACTCGCATACCCATGAAGAAATAAGAGCGCTAAGTTCGCCGATGTTTTAACAGATATCACATTCATTGAAGGTAACATTCCCCGGTGTATCGCACACTAAGTGAGAGAAGAAGCACTGCACGCAAATGGGGTTCAACAAACAACCGGGCCCTTGGATCCCCTATACTATATCCTGTTCTGCCTATGATCAGCCGTAAAACACCATCCCTAGAAAAGAGCCACTCATTTTCCCAGTCCGTACACAATTCCGCCACTTAATATCAACATACTGAGAAAGGTAAATTTAGATCGACATGTATTGATTGCGTTCGCGTCTTGGTCATTCCGGTCATTTCATTCATGTAGAGAAAGCTCGTCTAAAGTAAATGCGCCAGATGGTTACTCATGAGAACCGACGTGTCGAATATGGTTCAAAAATGAGGGATGGAGTATGGCCGCTTGCATATCATAGCCCGATTTACGCCAAGGAAAACATAAATACGCTCAAGATTGAAAAATTCGTCCATTTCGCCGAGGAAGAAAGTCCTACTACTTTGCCTCAGAATTCATCTCATCCCAATACTCAAGAAGAGTTCCACCATTCGTGTGCACTTCACCCTTTCTTTCTACATAAGGTTTCACTTCCAAATCTGATCTTACCATCTCAAGTACTCTCTGAACCAACATTGTAATCTTATATCAGGCCAATCCCAACAACGCAACAATGATAAGTAATGAGTTGATGATACCAACAAGCAAAAGGGGATCGTATGCCAAGATTATACTCTGCGTAGAGAACGGCATCTCTACCTTCCATCTTCTGCGTAGATCATGTTGGATAAGAGAAGACGGAGGGGACAGACTCGGCCCGCAGCTGTTGATTGAGCGACCGAAGGGTCTGCAGAAGATGTCAAACTGATGAATTCGCAATCTACATCCTTGTATATTTTGGGTTTTGATGAGAAAATATGTTGATACATTCCACTTATGTATATTTCATGCGGGTATTGTTGGCTGCACAAGGGTAAGAGCGAAGCTATTTCAAGCATTGTCCACCTAATAATTAAGTACCTTAATATTATGTATTACATACTGGGGGTATATCAAGAGCCAATGAAGACCATACAATCAAAGTTCTTACTACACAATCAGATGGTCAGTAATCTGGAACTGATTTACCAAGCATCTATTGATCATCAGGCCTCTCAACTTTGAAAGTATCGGATACTTGGAGAGACGTTGTCTCATCAAAAGTCATGCAATCAATCGAGAATTGCAATCTCGAGGCTTGTTTGCATACATCGAAGACCAAAAAATGTTTAACGATAAAATAATTACTTCGCCTACTTTTTACTTCATTGGACAAAACTTCAACGAATACACGATGATGTGTGCATGGTGGCTTATTCGAGAGGCTATGAACCCATCCTGAGCGAGCCCAATGAAGAATAGCTCTGCAGTCATGCAATCAAGGTACGAATATGAGGCAATTCGATATTGTGGTGATATGTGGTCCACTCGGACTATTGCCAGATGGTACTACTGCGGTTTGGTGGATAGCTGCCAGCTTAAGCTGCGGGAAGCTTTGAAAGGCTACGAATCACGATAGCAGGAAATTCGTGCAACCCCAAGATCGAGGTCAAAACTCACAAGAACGGGTTCCATGGAATCTTGAAGGATACTTATCACCCTTGTTATGCAAACCACGCTTGAGAATTCATGCGTTTGCTTCGTCCTGGGTACCCGGAACCAAGATTAGACCACACTTCTTGGTTGATTATTTGACAATGTGATAGATACATCAATGCTGTTGAAGATACTTCAGGAAGACTTTTCACTGGAGAGCGTACGAGTACAAGTGAGTTATTCGTGCAATAGCTAGAGCACTCGAAGAATATGGGGAAGGTATCATTGATATCAAAGTATTTGGAATAACATCGGGGGAACCTTGGAAATGCATGAGGCCAGGAGGGAAATACGGCTAAACTTCACTATAACCTTATTCAACCCCGCGCGCCACAAATTGATAAAGCCACACCCACTGAGATCTTGCCCGCAAATTGAAAGACGTCACAACATCCAAGCTTCATTTTGAGCTTCCAAGAGCTGCTGTGAGATTATTCGTAGTAACACCTCTGTGAGCTTGTGTCACAACAAACGAGGCAACACGTCTGCAATTACCCTCACCGACTTCTTGAATCCTTTACCTACCTCAACGTATTGATTTACTCGCTAATATGGTTCTTGAAAACTCCTCATCCAAGGAGGCAAACGGATCGTTCGACTCCGTTCCTACCTCCGACAGCGATCCTTATGCATCTTCGGAACAAGGCCAAGGACAAGCTGCCGGTATTCAAACATACAGAATTGATGGCAGTAAGCTACCTCGACCATTGCCACTATTCGGCCCTCTATTCGGGTTCAACGATGCCTTCTTAACCAAGATCATCAATGCCCGAATTCAGAATACGAGTAAAATCACGCAACGTCCACTCAGACAAGAAGAAATAGATGCCCTTGCGTTTCATACTGCGAAGATACTTAGGATCAATTCATTTGCACCTGTTGCAGGTTTATCCGCAGGCATATACAGAGCAGTCCAAACGGCTCCTACTTTTCGGTTTCCATTCTACCAACCAAACCTCGAGGTTTTCAATTCAAGCGTCTTTCCCCATGCGAAAATGCCCTATATCAAAGGACCCCCAGCTCTAATTGCTTGGCATGCATTCAGAGGTTTATGCTATGCCTATATAGGAACGACTGTATCAAAGTTGCTGTTTGGGGGGTATGCAGCTAGTGTTGGGGCCGTGGGACAGATGGGCGATACGCGATTGAAGGATGTCGTAAAGGCTACATCAGAAGAAGTTGCCAGACAACAGAAGAATCTCCCCAGTCCTGCAGGGATTCCCAGACCCCCTATGAAGCCAGGACAAGGACAACCGCAGCCACAGACTCGAAATACACAAGGATATGATGATGCTAGTCCGACTGGCGATGCGCAGTGGTCTGAAGAAGATAATGCCCCTGGATCTGCACAGACAACCCCTCAAACATTCCCACAAACGAAAAGTTGGCCACAGAGAAAACCAGTTCCTGCACAAGCCCCAGCACAAGAAGAGGAGAAGCCATTCGATTTGTTCGATGATGCTTCACCCACCAATGGCCAAGGAATGGATACCGAACCGACAACACCCCAATCGTCTAGACAAACAGGTTCAGCATGGGATCGCATCCGCCGTGGCGAAAAACCAACTTCCAATTCCACTACCACCTCATCACAACCACCAAGATCTGGATGGGCAACAGTACAAAACAAGACACCCAAAACATCCAGTGATGGCACCTCGAGTGCAGATAGCTTTGCATTTTCCAAGACAGAAGAGGAGAGAAATCTAGCCCAAGTAGAAGCACAGAAAGAATTCGACGCTAGGGTTGAAAAGGAAAGGAGGGGAGGAGATTTCAGTAGTGGTGGAGATCAAAAGAGATGGTAAGGGTTTGAGGAATTGTACTATTAGCATTTGGGTGGAATTATCGGTCTCGTACAAGCGTTTAGGATGCATGAAATGGAATTGGAAATCAAGATCAAGAAATAATGAACTTCATGGATTTACCTGTCAAAGCAAGATTTAAGAAACTAGTGAGATGAAATGGAATAACATGAAGATGGTGCATCGTTCGATATGTATCTCGTACATGTATTTCTATACCCTACCACACACTACGCGAGATCTTTAATCCTATCCTCTCTTCTCTCTCCCTGCCGAAAATTTCATAAATAGAGAAACATGGCATTCATTCCTATCCATCCTATCACATCACATCATATCCTATCATATCATATCACCTATGTAAATAATGTATCACTTCTATAATCACATAGTACGTACATCACCACGTACCCGGTTAAGTGCAATATATACTATCTTCGAGGGTCTATCATAAATATCTCACTGCTACGAGTACATAAATAGGTATACATCATGAGTACGCATGCAATGCTATGTGTCTCAATATTGTTATTTCATGTGGGATGTATCATAATATGATATGATATGATATGTATGATGTGGATATTGAGATGTCCAGTCTATAAACAGAACATGAGATGCCGAGAGACACGACAAGACGAGCGATCGATACATAATATAATGTCTTATTATATCGTATTGCATTATTATATTACTCTCCTGGCAGCCAGCTTTGAGGATTCTTCTATCGATCTTTTTATTTTGATATATGTATACATATTTGAATCAAGTACAAGGTAGGGTAGGTAGGTAGGTAGGTAGGTAGACAAGTATCTTATTAATCTTCACCAATTTTGATCTTCTTAATCCTCATCTCCTCTCTCTGCTCTCCTCTATCTAACCTCTCCCTCCCTCGTCCCCTATATTAAAAGCCCACGCATTAAAATGCACGCAAAAAAGTACCTCATAAAACAGTTCTGTTCTTTTCCTGTAATTAATCCCTTCCTTATCGCTCCTGTATCGCACGAATTTTTGTGAATTTTTGTAAAAGCAGATGTCCCCCCGTTACCAAGTTACCGTGTGATCGTGTTGACTCATTATTCCATCGTTTCTTCTACCTTTCCGATTGCCATTTTGAGGAGAAAAGAAAAAAGAAAGAAAGAAAAAAACACCCTCTACCCTCCATCCATCCATCCATCCATCCATCCATCCAACCTGAAAAATGTAAACCCCAAATATTATTACTCCAGAACGTATATCCATCCTATCATCCATTAAGACTTGGCCACTTCATCCTCACACCCCATATCAATCCCAGAATCTCTCCTCGACCCCCTCAACCTCTCCTCCACCTTCCCATCACAATACGCTAATGTCACATCCCCCCAAATATCCACCCCCTTATACTTCGCCAAATCTCCATCCCATCCTCTGATCTGTTTCGCCATCGCTTCCATATCCGCGATGTTTTGATCTACCAATTTTTCCATATACGTGCGCACTGTAAACAGCACCGCGTTGGATTTAGGCAGTCGGGTAAAGGTTTGGCGTTCGCGACGCACGTAGATGTCGGAGGGGGTAAGTGGGGAAGAGGGGGAGGGGGGTGCTTCTGGAATGTCTTGGAAGAGGATGGGGGTGGTTTGGATGAAGATGTTGGAGCGTTCCATGCAAGTGCGGGGTGTGAGGTGGGTGAAGTATCTGGGAGGTGGTTAGTATGTGGGGGTTTACATATTTCATGGAGCTTGAAAAATGTGGGATGTGGAAAGGGAAAATGTAAGTCTTACCGGTTGACACTCTTTCCCAACTTTTCTTTCCACCCTGGTACAGGCCTATGTAGCACAGCCATACTGCTACCAATTCTCTCCTGCAACTTCCACCCTGCTGGAAAGAGGGTGGCGGAAGCCATCAAGTTCCATTCTCCATCTTCTTCTGACGGATCCTGTAATAGGATATTAAAGTCTTCCATACAGAGACGAGTTGCTGTCTCAAGTGGGTTTTCACATTTTGATCCAATGATAGATGTCTCCCCAGTCAACTTGTTTAGGATTGTGTTTTCATCCACGAGGGAGAAATTATCCGGATACCGATCTAGGAGAAACTCAATGACCATTTCGAGGAGTTCGTATGTAGCTGGAACGGCTGGGGGTAAGACTTGCAAAACGCATGGTCCATGTGTTTCGAGAAGTGAAGCGCGAAGTTCATGCTCGGGGAGATAGGTGGAGTCGATGGTGAGCCAATTGGACTTGTCGAGACGTTTGAGACCCATTGAGGTTGGATGTGGAGAGGTGGGCTTGAGTGGTGGGAGAGCATAGGCGGGTTTCTGAGGACCGGGTTGGGTTTTGGGTGGTTGATGGGGTGGAGTGGGGAGAGAGATAGATGATGATAATGATGATGTGGATGAGCTACATGATAGTAGGTGGGAAATTTGGGCGAGAGGGTTATGGAGGAACTTTGTAATGTTCGATGGCGAGTTTGTAGAAGAAGTCCTCTTATGACTTCCATTCTGAGGACGTCGTGTATGAGTTTTTCGTTGAGAGCTGAGAATATATAAAATGCATGCCGTAGCAAAGAAGAGGAGAGACTCCGCGACCAACATATTGCTTCCGTTCTGTTTTCCGAAGGCTATGGACGATAAAGATTTGAAGTCCGGGTATGGTATACTGTCTCTCGATGATGAAGCTGAGGATGAGTTGAGAGAGGAAGTATGAGACTGTGCTCCCTCCGAATGCATTGGGAAGTATTTATTTATATCCCCCACAGCATCACCCTCCATCTTTCCATCCACCAAAGAGATTCCAGAATTTCCCAACGATGGTCCAGACCGACTCATCGAAGTCCGAGCAGGCATTCCCGATAATCCATGCGCCTGTGGCGTTTGCACCTGCATATCCGGAGAATATTTGATTGATAGATTTGACAAGATGCCGATTCCGAGCCGTTGCATATGTACTGCAGACACTCAAAAAGCAAAAGTCTTTTATTTTTTGGGATAGGGAAAAGGAAGTATACAGCAGGGAAGGAGGGCAGGCAGAAATATATCGAAAAACTTGGTCGAATAGATTAAAAGATGAATAAAAAGTCTTCCTTGCTACCTAGTGGAGGGATTGGTTTGTGTGGTAAAGCGTAGGTCGTATTGCTACGTATATGTGAACGTATGTGTGAACGTGTGTAAGTAGGTGAGAGAATTGGACGCCGAGTGATGAATAATATTGAGATGAAGATGTTGTGAAAGTCGTGTAGATGTTTGTATGGACTGGTGTGACTTCAGGCTGCAAAATCTGCAACAAAAGTAGGACGACAGGTAGATTCAAGCAAAGAGATAGGGCAGATGGATGGAACGTCGAAAAAGAAATAACAATATAAGTACAGATGCGATAAGGGGTAGAAATCAGTCCCAGCTACACGGGTTGGGAAGGTCTTTAATATCATGGAACCAATCCGGTCATGTCATATCAATTATGGCATTGTGGACTATCAGAGAAACAGAGAGTTAGAATTTGCCTGAGCTCAAGCCTCAAGCTCAGCCATGATTGTTCACCAACTCATCTTCTTGGGTAATGAGAATAAGAAGCGACAACCTAGATGCATGGCCATGGCTGTGGTTAATTGCCTCTTGATTCTTGATAGATCGGTTTATTCATGGTCCACTCGGTCCGGGTCATAGCTATTGCGTATATGGTATTAGAATTACGAGAGTGGACATGGGGAATCATCAAACCGGAATCCCTTGATTAGATGTGTGGGAAAGACTAGGAATGATGGGCAAAAAGTTTGACATGAAAATGATCTAAGTAGATCTTTATTAATTCAAGACAGGTATGACCTTGACACATATTTTGATATTGTGGCAACTCGGCTTATAGTACAACACGCGGTAGCCGTGTAACGTAAGTTGAAAGGGGGGGAAGGTCATCCGAGAACTAACACCTGGGCCGAAATGGGAAATGGGTGGAAAGTTTATCGGAGTCGGACGGATAGAACATCTAGAGTCAGGCAAGTGCGAGCGATGGCTCGTACGTGCGGGATGGCAGAGGGAAACGTCAACACCAGCAAGATAAGACGGATGGATTCACAGCATCCAGTCATTTGTGATCTTGGTGATCATTCAGATTGTCATGGATCATGGAACGAAAGCCGGTAAGGTGGGAGGTGTGGATGGTGGGTGACTCGATGGATTTGGATCGGAATATGTAGCTTTTGGTTTCCGAGTGGATCCTTTCCCTCACAGCAGAACAGGGCCAGGACCAGGACCGTGGCAGACTCGCAGGTATTGAAAAATATGGGGAAACTTAGAAGCACTCTGTAGATTCTACCGTGTGCACAGTACCTACTCCGTGCTGTCGAGATTAGTAATCGTGGAGCTGGAAAGTTTGACGCTTGAAGGCTGGAATACGAATCATACAATCCACACAGGTCATTCAGGTTGGCATTTAGAACATCTGGTGTCGCGTGTGTTGGAATTTGTGTACGATATGGTATGGGTGGCTATCACATTTCATCACCACATTGGAAAGTTGATATCGAGGGCTAATCCCTTAGCTCATTAGTGAGGATTTCGTACAGAAAGTAAGGTAAGGTACGTGATGAAATTTAATATGTCCAAGGTACAATGGACGTCGTGATTGGCCCAAACAACATCGGAAATCGGAGAGATCTCAAGCATCTTTCTTGGATGTTGGAAACTATTGGAAGTTGGGGCTGAGTTTTACCACCAAGCGATACCAGGATCTATTTTTTGAAGTTGACCGCGAGGACCGCGGGGGAATAATTGTTGAGAGGAACCAATGGAACTGCATCGTGGACGATGATGAATAATGGATCTACATCTCCCTGGGTGATGGATAGATTAATAACTTGCGTCAATGAGAACGAGCAACATTCAATCATGAGTGGGTGAGCTTGAGGCAAAACTCTGGATTCATGACTCTGCTCTGGGAACCGGTGAGCCATTCATCATGTATGAGAGAGAACATTCGCAAATGTGATACGACGAGCCTCTGATCTCGCAACAGGGACTCCATCCATGTACATAGCGTTAATGTAAGTGCTAGGCACGATGTGATATCAATTGAATATACGAGAGACTTCATTGCTTATTCCAAGTATCTAAAGTATCTCAAGTATCCGGCATTGAACTGGCATTGGCGAGATGAGAGAATCTAGATGTTAGAGAGACTGGAGATGCATTCGCGCATCTAGATTCCAAAAGGGTATCTCTATCTATCAATCCACAATATGCAGCCATCGACAGCTTACCTACCATACGAAAATCCCCCATGAATCGAGTAAAGAAGTCCCGTTTGACTCAAAGCCATTAACAAGCCTACAACGTCTACGTGCAGTGAAACAAAAAAGAAACAAAATGGAAAAACGTTTTTCAAAGCCTTCTCGTCACTCGTGTCACATTGTACACATAGCCAAAAAAAACAAAATGTCTATCCATGGCAACACCGAAAATATGGTTCCCTCAGAATATTCCTCGCGGCAACAGCGGAAAATCATGAAACCTGGACAGCTTCTGCGGCTGAGCAGTTCCAACCTTCTTTCCATTCTACAAGCTATCACTTCCAACCTAACCTTTCCACCTCAACTCTAATCTGTAAACGGATATCGCGCGGACTGCTCAAATTCCACACACTGGCCATGGCGTATTTGGCGTGAGGTACCGGTACAACTTTCCATAACCAAATGGACTTGGCGATGCTGGCTTTATTGGCTTTTTGGTGGAGGTGTGCTCTCCAGACCTTTTCATGGATGAATCATTGCACGACGGCTGTACGAGACACTACCGTACATGCCTCCTCGGCATCACTGGCACACTGGCAATAAATATACATGTGCATGACAAAATCCACGGTACGCTGATCCGGGCCCAGGAAATCGTTTCGTTTTCCAAGGGTGGGGCATTGGGGGAGGGGGATCCCTTGTTCGCGTTGTCCTATTTTGGGCTGCGGCCATGTCATGGTCGTACATATCGCCCATTGCAATCACTGCAGTTACTACCTCGGGCCTGCACATCGCGTAATCCTGTAAGCATGCTTCTTTCACAGACAAATTTACTGTGTGCGGTAATCCGTTTATCGTGTACACACCTCGATTCTCCACAGGCAGCCAAATGGAGACGTCTGGGATACCTGGCAGCCAGCCCCGGCAGACAGAGGTGCATAAAAGTCAATGCGGTTTCATGCAAGAAATTCCATGGTTGATGGGTAGGAATGCCGGTTGGTTGAATCCTGTCATGATGCTGGTGCGAATCAAGTATAGGGTGTTGTGATGCGTGAATATGCTTGCAATGGAATCATAGAATGCAAACGGGTGGGTATATGGTTCGATAGTTGCACAGGTTCTAGATGGATATCCTAGTATGTGGCTTTCGGGGGGATAAGAATTAGTGACGTTTGGCCTCAAGGGGAGGGCACGAGGGAATCTGGATCTTGGTTGTTGTATTGAATTTGGGGGGGTGGAGGGGTGAGGTTCTGGGTGCGCTCCGGTGGTGGGTATGGTGTTGTAAAGATGAGGATTTGCTACTCTGTACTCCTGTTTTAGAATCAAAACTCGCGTTTGTAACGTTTAGTGTGCGTTTGTGGATAGTTGCATGTGTCATTTAACGGTTAAATCGGTATTGGCTCCTCGTGCTCTTCCGGGCATAACATGCATACTGGCTTACCACACACAACAAGGTGGAGTGGAGTATGATATGTGTGTTTACAATCTACGGATTACAGAATTCGTCGACAGCGTCTTCTGCCAATGAACAAGACTAATAGATCCCGAACATGGTTAACATCGTCACGATAACCACGATGATAACGCTGAGTAACATAGAACAACATCTAAAACATCCCGCCAAGTCAACCTTTCCTTACACAAACAAAATACTCCTGGAAGTTTATAACAAGGCGGATATTTACGTGGATGCCGCCGGAGCCACGTTTCCGGTTTGTGCTGCTGGATGAAGCTGCGTTTGGCTTCCAAAGCTTAAGTCTAGAGCTATCTTGTTTCGCACCGAGGTTTGGAGCCACCATGGCCATCCTCGAATTGTGCCCATGATGCCCATATTCTTAGGTAAGATAATATGGCCACTTCTACCCGCCAACACTTGATCAACAACAGCATTTGAAACGGTTTCGGGTTGGAGATATGTATCTTTGAAGCTGGCTTGCGATATAACATCCTCGGCCAATGGCGTGCGAACCCATCCTGGATTGACAACACTATTTCCTTTGTGAGTGCGGAATACTGGTGGTAGTGTCAGGTGGGTGGAAACTTGAGGACTTACGTGGTTCGGATATTAGGTGCGTTGTATAGAGACTTCAATTCTGATGCAAGTCCTTCATGAAAGGCGAGAGCACTGGCTTTCGAACAGGAATAATCTACATTGACAGCGTGCACCAGGTAGCTTGCTAAAGAGGCAATTGTCACCACGTGACCATGGTTCTTTTTGATCATCGCTGGGAGGAATTCTCTGGCCAAAAAGAAATGGGATACCGTATTGACCTCGAACGTTTTCCGGGTTTGTTCTTCACTGCCTTCTAAGATGGGCAGGAGAGTGCCAATTCCGGCGTTGTTAATGAGCACGGTAGGATCTCCATGGCTTTTCCTTATCTCGGCAGCTGCAGAGGCAATTTGCGACGGTGATGTTATATCAACTCGATAATAGAAGACATTCGATGCTTTGATATTGTTAGTCACCGTTGTATATGATGTGTTTCCGAAGGTAGAGAGACTCACGAAATGGAGTCTTTGGAGGGTTCACATCCATCACTACAACCTTAACCCCTTTAGATGAGAACTCTCTTGCCATTGATTCTCCAATCCCACTCGAGCCACCGGTAATCAAGACAACTTCCTGGCTCTTGATAAACTTCGCATTTCTTTTCCAATTATTCAACACAAGCCGAGATAGCTTGTTATTGACACCGCGTACAATACCCAAAACGAGTAGGACCTTCAATGCTCGAATCAAGGCGGGAGAACCAATATATGGTTGGATCTTGGTTGGTACAATAGATCTCAACTTATCTGGATAGTACAGAAATGCCGCAAGCAAAGCGCCTGAGAGTTTGGGATCAAAAGGGGCCTCTAAAATTGCTGACATTTTGGGTTTCTGCGATTCTCAATATAGACAGTAGTGAGGAAGGAGTAGGGAATTCTAACATAAACTTAATACAAATCACAATTACAGTGGCTCCAAGTTTCTACTGAAGTGACTCGAAAGTAGTCGAACTGGATACTGACAAATTTAGGAAGCTACCGAGGTTTACTGAATGGGAGAGACATGTGTTTAAGAACGTGGAGCGCGCGGACAATTGGTAGGCGCTTGAATGTCCGGCGGAGAACTTACAGTAGATCATATACCAAATACACACTTAGTAGACTCATAGTTATGGGGAGAGGACTCTTGATGCCGCATGTTTGACGTGGCAAGCACTAGTTCATCTCACCGCACAAGGAATTTTCAAGTTGAGTGAGCCTGCAAGTACAAATATCACGTGGTTTCTACTCGTCACGTGAACACTTGCCGATACATCCTTCCTCTTTCCAGCTACCCCGCTCGCCAGAGGATATAACCCCGCCTTGTACTACCCATCTTAGGCTTTAACCACATCGCTTTATTATATCCGAAGAGAGACATTACTCAGACAACGAAGCAGATTGTCTTTTGATATCTTGACAATTGTTCTTTCTTCACTTCCAGTATCGACAAAACCCACCAAATTAGATTCAACGGAGATTCAATATGAGTTCGAACAAACTTCCATTTGATGTAAGGTTAAAGTTTCCAGGGCGACTACCAGATCTCTTGATTAGCTCGAATCATTACTAACTCCTCTCATTCTAGCTCAAAAATGCATCACTTTTCCACGACAAATCTTATGTCAATGGAGAATGGGTAGAAGCTAAATCTGGCAAACGCTTCGATGTCTTAGGTTCTTATCCCCTTATCGAATTACATTTCCTCCTCCATCTCTTCATATCTAACTCCTGAGTCTTCATTAGATCCCGGAACCGGTGAAGTATGGGCCACAGCACCCGATAACGATGCATCCGATGTTGATGCAGCCGTTCAAGCCGCTCACACAGCCTTTCAATCTTTCAAGAAAGTCAACCCCAGGACTCGTGCCCAGTGGCTTTTGAAATGGGATTCTTTGATTAGAGAGAACAAGGAAGATTTGGCGAAGATTGTTACTTATGAGACGGGAAAACCGATTGCGGAGAGCTTGGGAGAGATTGATTATGCGTTGGGTTTCACGTGGTGGTTTGCTGGAGAGGCGGAAAGAATCTCGGGGACGATTCAAGTGAGTGTCTTTTCATGTCTTTTCATGTCTTCTGATATATTTTTATGGCTGCTGCGAAATGTTCTTTTGGGCATATGATATTTGAATCGTCTTCTTGGATGATCTTTGATATCCCACGACGTCTGTTCTCGTGTTTGTAAACTGCTAACTTGACCTTTCAATTAGACACCCGCAGCACCGGGTAGGAGAGTCTTCACCGTCAAGCAACCAGTCGGTGTAGCCGCCGCACTGGTCCCATGGAACTTCCCGATTGCGTAAGTGATTCCATCCAGAGTAAAGGACTACCTAACGATCTGTAGAATGATCCTGCGAAAGGCTGGAGCCGCATTTGCGGCAGGTTGCTGTATGGTAGCAAAACCATCACCAGAAACACCACTTTCGGTGTTATCTTTGGCTTTGCTTGCCGAGCAAGCAGGATTTCCAAAAGGCGTATTTAGTGTTTTGACCACGAGTTTGGAGAACACACCCCCATTAAGTGAGGCATTGTGCCGTCATCCATTAATTAAGAAGGTTACGTTCACAGGTTCTGTAAGCTTTCCCTGCCATATTGCAGATTGGCCAAATACTAATGAATATCAAGACACGAGTCGGTAAACTTGTAGCAAAGTTGTGTTCCGACGGATTAAAGAAAGTTACCTTGGAACTTGGAGGCAATTGCCCTTTCTTGATATTCGATGATGCAGATTTGAATCAAGCTGCTGATGGTACGTGACCCATTCTATATTAGAGGGAGCTAGAACCTGTGTTTCTGGTGACTGATATACTTTTAAATGTGGGTTTGAAAGTTTTATTGACATACTCAGCTCTCATGGCCCTAAAATGGCGTCACGCCGGTCAAGCTTGCATAACCGCCAACCGCGTCTACGTACAATCTGGCGTTTACGATTCCTTTGCTTCTCTCATCAAAGAAAAAACTTCCAAACTTAAGATCGGCCACGGAGCTAAAGAAGGAACTACAATCGGCCCTCTTACCACCCCCCGAAGTATTGATAAAGCAGAAAACCAAGTCGAAGATGCCAAGAAGCATGGTGGAAAAGTTGTACTCGGAGGAAGTAAAGTAAAAGACACTACCGGATATTTCTTTGAACCGACGATCATCTTGGGTGCAAAGAAGGAGATGTTGATCACGGAGGAGGAAACCTTTGCGCCAGTGTTGGCATTATATTCTTTCGATACGGAGGACGAGGCTGTGGATGCGGCAAACAATACTAGTGTAAGTTTTGTTTCCATCTTCTCCGTAATGGTATGTTAGATGAGGCACTGACAAAAATACTATAGATGGGTCTAGCATCTTACTTCTTCACCAAGAACATTGATCGTACTTGGCGACTTCTCGAAAACCTAGAGGCCGGTATGATTGGTATGAATACTGGTACGTAGTTTCAACTCCTCAATTTTTTAATTCTCTATATCAGAAACTTTGTGCTAAATATTCAACTCTAGGTAATGCATCAGCAGCCGAATCGCCATTTGGTGGAATCAAAGAATCAGGATATGGAAAGGAATCTGGGAAAGATGTGGCGGTTAATGAATACCTTATCACAAAAACAGGTACAATGACTATTGATGGACATTATTAGTTCTGAGTGGTCGAGTTTTCATGATGAACATCCTGGGTTGTACCGCACGAAATTATGTATTTACGAGAACATGTTTATGATAGCGCTAACATGAATGAACATTATTGCATATTTCCTGAGGAAGTATATAGGAAGCTTCCAATGAATGTGTCTGCTTGGTTTTCAGCCAAACCCCTGTATTCTTTGTTTTTCTTCGCGCGACAGTCAGAGACTAGCAACTAATCATTTCCCTAGTTTTGGACTGACGATAAATACAAATAAAGTATAGTGAACTCAAGTCCAATCCAGTCCAATATTATCTCATCTAGTTTTTTTCACCATCATCATATCATTCCCCATATTGGATTTACATTCGTTAATGGAGCCGCGAAACGACTAGAAACACATTTTTACTTTCTATGTCAAGAATGATGAATTATGAGGTTCTCAAAAGGAGATGAGTGGGTATACGTGTATATATATATTTATACTTTTCTAGCTTAGTTGCTACGCAGAGCGAGAAAAGGGGAGGAGAAGTAGATGGAACAGGAAAGATGCGGTGGCTCTTGACTGAACTGAATATAAGATTGAAATAAATTAGAATACAATAATTGAGCAAGTAGTAAAATCACCATGTGAAGAAACCATTCATTTGGTTATTTTGAGAGGATGATGATGAGGTACTTTATGGTTTCTTCTCCTTTGTGCGTTCAATCTCTATACATATTCATTGGTTACGAGCAAGGAGAAACACGTCATCAAGTTATATAGCGTCAAATAATCTATGCTTTCCTGATTTCGCATGTTCTTTTTTGGTTTTTCTGTGTTTCTCAAGGAAGATGATGTATACAGTAGCTCGCTCGAACGTCCTTGTTGGAGTATATGGCAAGTTCTGGACTCGGAAGGTATTGCTTGGTAGTCATAGTGAGTCATTTTATCTTCTTTAATCATGATGATGTTGGAAGGTCCGGAGTTTGTGATGAAAGAGGTGTTTTATCATTGATCTTCAAGAATAGTGAAACGGGTGTGGAGTTGGGATGGGGGGGGGGAGAATAGAGAATAGCACGGATTTTGGGATGTTGATATGTTGAATATTTCAAGTGGATTTCACAAGTGGGATAGCATTGAGTTTTCCTTTTCTGGAAAAGGAAGATGTTTATTTAAGACACAGGTTGACTTCCTCTTTCTCATCCATGGTTCTAGTGTTTTTATCGCTTTTGCTTTAATCGTTGATCGCTGTTAAATCATATTTGTGAGATTTGATAGGCGTTATCATTCTTATACATATTTTATTACAGGAAGCAAGATAATTATCTCATTTTCCTTCTTCGTTTCTTTGTCTCTGGTGTTTGTGAAATGATAGTAAAAAAGTATCAAACGATAAAGACGCATTTTTACATGATCTTTTCACTTATGAATGGCAGGGAGGATGAATATTTCGGGTTTCCCGCTTATTCGACCCTTCATTCAAAGGTATAGTATAGCCCATTATCATTCTCGCCATGCCGTTCCTATCCCCACCGGCTTGGTTGAAGCATAGTGATTTGCATGTTTTCCTACACTGGAGAAATGGAGGTTTAGTTATATTGATTTCGAGATGGAATGATGGCGGGTTAGTGGGTATGTAGTGGCAGTGAATCGCGATTATCGTAGAAACTATAGGTTGGGCGGAAAGAATGAATAACGGGGGAGGGAAACAAGGTAATGGAAGAAGTATTACCAAGTTATTGGTTTATTTAAAGCTTCTCTTTTTCTTACACAATCCTAAGTATCTTGTTGTAAATACAAAGAGCAAGCGTGGAAAGGCGCAGCTGTGATTTCCGAGTGGGAACGATCTGCTTCTGATAGAGCTTCAAATATAAGTAAATCTTCTAGATGGAGAGAGCGGTAAATTCTGTCAAGGTTATTAAGATTTCGTCTGATGTATATTTTTGAGTAAAGACAACAAGATTCGAGTAATCGCCAACGGGTAAAATCTCACATTTTCTCTCTTGAGCAATTGACAATATCGATATCGGGGACAGGTACTTAAGCCACGGATGTCATTTGAAATAAGATGAACTTTTCATCACCATATCCATCATATGTTTTTCTGCCGCAGCTTTCATACGTTAGCAAAGAGTCTGCTGCTGCAATTCTAGGACTCTTCCTATATCAATGAAGTAATGAAGATGCGGAACAAATTGTCCTGGCTAGTGAATCAAAAGCTTCGAGTCTACGCAGATGTATAATCGAGAAGTGACCGAGAATCTCTCTGTGCTCATTTTTGCTCGCGAAAAATGGAACAGCAAACTTATTCGATAAGCGTCGAATCCCAAGTGGCAAGCGAGAACTAGACGGCTATATGACCTTTCCTCCAACGTAGCAACTTCAAACCATATGCACAATTCACTCTCGCGCAAGCCTCGAAGTGACGTTATTTTGCAGTAGCAAATGTGACCATGTATCTTGTTCTTTGCTTGCTCTGGACAATCTCAAAACATGTAGCATACTTCCCGGAACTTTTACATCATTTGTAACAGGCGAAAATCTTCATGTCGATTATGCAAGAAAAGCAATACCACAAAATCGGCTAATCAAGAACCGAGCAACCTTCATCTAAAAAGGAGACTACTAAAGCAGCATATTTCCTACTCTTACCTTTTTATTTTTTCTTTATTTTTTTAGAAAACAGAAATAGATAGGTCAAGCTCAATCACGAGACGCTCTAACAAGGCGTATGAATACACCAGCCATGGCTTCGTTCATGGAGAATATCCAATTATGCACTTGTTACCCTGTCATTCACTCGAAGATGGCATAACTAACCGTTAGTGTCTCCACCCTTTCGCAAATCAACTCATCACAGTATCCACGAGTAACTTCTTAGCTGGTGCTCATTGAAACTTCTTACTCTTATTGTCACTTCAATTTCTCATAACTGTTCTTGTCATCAATGGATCTAGATGTGGTTGTCTCGGTCACCGTACCATATCGTTCAATAGTTAATCGAAGATGCGGAATTTTCTAATATCTTTATACTCGATATCAACACTCAGAACAATCAAGATGATGGTGTGAAGTATCTAGAGGAAGATTTTATATCCTGCAAGAAAGATTTTCTCCAAAGCCATGCAAGAAATACAATCTCGGTTTGTATTCCATTGTGAGTTTTAATCACGTATAATCCTCGTACTTCTGTTCTAGTGATAGCATTCCCCTCCCCTCCTCATCATAACCATCCTCACTCAACCCATTTATCAATTGGTCAAAAGAAGATAAGTATATTATTACAAACACAAAAACTAACTAAATGTACATCCACCCCTACCTACAATTTCATTCCTATTTATACCCATCCTCGCTCCTAAGAACAACAATCCCTACCATCCATACCATACCATCTATCCATCAACATTCCCAATTTCATAACCACCCACCATCAGAATTTCACCTCTAATCACAACTTGTTATTCTCGATCCCATCCGCTACACATTCATACCTCATACCTCATACCTCATACCTCATACCTCATACCTCATACCTCATACCTCATACCTCATACCTCATACCTCATACCTCATACCCACTCAAAAATCTCACAAATCTCAAATCCAATATTCAACTGAACCATACACACACACACATATATACAACCCCCCCATCTTCTCCTACCCATCCAATCTCTACATCCTCTCTCACTATACCCAACCTCCAACCTCCAACATCGACAATCCCAACCTAACCTAACCTAACCTAACCTAACCACATAACATAACCATCCTATCCAAAGCTCCCAAACCTCCCAAAAATCCAAATTATCAAATTTTAAAAATATCTCCATACTAGATACCTACTTTCAAAAAAAACCCCCTCCAAATTTTCAATTCCCAGCTAATAAAAATCTAGCTATATCCTCAAAATAGAAAACAAACAGGACTGTCACGCTATTTGCTACGAGGCAATGCTGAGTCAGCTAGATTTGTGATTGTAAAGGGGAAAGCAGCGCCGCTTTCGCAGGACTAAATCTGACGGTTAGAGCGGCGTCTATTGATTGGAGATGTTGAGGGTTGTGGTGACGGTGAAGTGAACTTGTAAGGTAAGGAGGGATTGAAAGCATGTTGGTGATGATTTTGAGTGCGAAGCTGGTTCTAGTTTATTTATCGATATGGATCGATTTATCTCAAATATCGTTGGAGAGTTCATTTGAAGAGTTTACTTGTAGATATTCTTATATATTCATATGTTCATTATGAGTAGTTATCCGATCTGCTAAATTTCGATGGAAATTGACGACCCGGGAGACGATGATTAGGTCACACACTGTCTGCGGAAAAACCATTCTGAGTAATCGATCCGAACTACCCTTTCGATTATTCTGAAGTTCATTCATTATAGTATGCTAGCATATTCCCATACTCCATTCACAATATCCTCAAAATCATATATTTCAATTCCTAAAACCCAAATCCGCTTAGTCGTATACGCCGCAGAAAACAATCCATCCATCCATGTTATGATCATCATCACCAGAACTCCATCATTCTCGCCTTATCTGTGTTTGTTGTACCATCACCCGACAGTACTACCGCGATATTACACAGCATCGTCTCTTTATGGAATAGCTTCGTACGAGCCGCTGCCAGAGTTGTGTGCTTGTCTGTTGGAGAACAACCAATAGATGACCAAACCGAGGATAGGGAAGAGGAAGACGACTAAACACCAAAGGAGTTTGTGGGAAGGAGGACGGTTGGATTTGAGGACCTCGACTGGAGATAAATGGTTAGATTGATCCAGATGAAGAAATAGAATGGAAAGGGAAAGAAGCGAAAAGGGGGACATACTGAAGACAATGATATCGAGAATTAACACGATAAATCCAATCACTCCACCGCCAGAACCGTATTTCCATGCATTACCATGACCAGCAGTCTCAATCGGTTGAGCAAAAGCCAAAGCAAAGAAGAAGAATTGCAGGAAGAGGGCGAGTGTATTCTGGAACATATTTGCTGATTTGATGTATAGTATTTCGATGCTGTTTCGCGTGATTTGTATTCTTGAGATGTCTTTCCGAGTTGATGAAAGTAATAGAGAGAAAGTGGCTTTGGTGAGATTATAACTGATTGACGGATTTGTTTGTAGGAAGGAGAAGGATCGCACGGAGGTAATGGTTCTAGAATAGCGCCATTTGTTGACGTCATATTTGAGTTTCAATTCGTGCCGACCAAGGAAGTGTGCTTATGCGGGGGAGGGTCAGCTGATGATGCTTTTGATTGGTGATCTTTCTTGGGTGGGACGCGCGTATGGCCAATGAGATCGTCGCATTCGTTGCTTACCAAATACAGTACGTCGTGAATCGTTGTATGCGAAACACGACTGTTTGACTGTAGACTGTTCGAGGCTGTGTTGTTGATTGATCAACAATTGCTTTTGGATAAGCTAGCAGCACACGCGCCCATGGATGAATAGGTTCATCCAAGACCTTTCCGCGTCCTGTCGAAGTTATGCTCATAGCAACAACACGAGCTTGAGACCTTGGGAATGAAGCTTTTCACGCCAAACCCCTTGGAGCATTCACCGTCATTTTAAGTTATTGCTATCTCTAAGACTAAACATCCATTACCATTGCGCTTAGCATTGATATGTCTTGCCGACTCTTGCAGATCTTCTAACCTCTTAATGCCGCTAACCTCAGCCCTAGTGAAGCAAATCGCACTAAGATTCTTGCTTGCCTGACATGGAGTTGCCGTGCTTAGCCTGGAAGATACAAGTAGCAAAGTGCGTACTTTCGAACCCCCTATAATCTAAAGAGTCTCGGATCTTCAAACTAATGTTGAAGAGATGATTGATAGATAACATACTTTTATATCTAAAAAGAGATGTAAAGTTTCTCAAGACTGTCGAAAATAAGAGTTCCTACAATTTGTCGGACTAGCTTCAGAACCTCGGGGATCTGTCTATATATATGAGTCTTTCAGACTTGACTTCTCATTACGATTTTTGGAACTCTAGATGATTGACAGAAGGTCTTGTGTGATGTCTTTCTTTCGAGATACACTTCATATGATGAGAGGGGATGCTTGTGGAGGAGAAATCCGAGATGAATTCGAGGTATCAATATGTTGACAAGTCATTGTCGTCTGTCAAAAATAAAGTCTTTACTGTCACAAGGCATGTGTGATTGTCGAATATATCTTTGCTGTCTGCCATTTTAACTGAGAAACTATGCACTCTCTCTTATTTTCTGAATTCGCTGATGAAGAAATGCAAAGAAAAAGAAGACTGATCTAGACACTTCCACTTCCACTTCCACTTGCACAAACCTTTTTCCGTAAGCATTTCCTCAGTTAGCTATACCGGCATCCGATATTCGGCTCAACTGCGAGCTTTCATATATCGAGTCCAGGGTCAGAGCGTGAATGATCTGTACTACAGATATGTTGCACACTACCTAGGTATGTAGAGAATAAGTATCAATGAGTCAAATGGAACATAACGTGGTGTTGTACGCAATTTCTCATGTCTTCTTTCTTTGCTTTTCAGGTGAGGAGTATAAGAACACCTCGCTCAACCAGAAGTGCTGCAATCAAAGACCTCAGGCAAAAGCATGTCAAAAGGATATGGCTTAAAGCTCAAAGTGAAGTGCCTCTCGCGAAAGTCATCACTTTACGCGCCTACAGACAAGCATTGGTTGATCAAAAGACAAGATGAGACAGAGAACCACCAGTAGCAATGAGATTTCCCATCATCTATACTCTTTCACTGGATTTATTCCCCAGCAATAAGAAAGCGCAACGACAACACGAACTTGTTTACTCGCAACCCACAGGATCTCACTCCTCTTTCAACTTCTTTCTGCTTGACGTAAATGTGATGTGACCTGGGCTGGAACCTTTATTGACTCGACCCTCAGTACAATCTACGTTACCAATTTCCAAGCAGTGAAAAGACAACTTCAGAAGTTAAAGATCTCTCAGTTGTCCAAATTAGTGCTCCTTCGCGCTCTGGAAGTTGAAGAGACAATATCTCCTTCTCCTCCTCTCACAAACCCCACTATACTCCACACATCCTGCTCTTCCTGCTCCTCCTCCTCCTCCTCCTTCTCCTTATCCTCACCCCTCTCACCCCCCACAAAACCACTCCAACAACAAATTCCCCATCCCTTCACCGCCTTCATCCACAAATCCACTCACTCTTCACTCCAACCAACAACATCACATCTTGAAACTCGCTGAAAGTTTTGTTGCATATCTCAATTTTGGGCATGGCTTTTTAATTTTCACAGTATTGCTCTTTGACTACAGATTTTCCGTATTTTTCATCGTCGGGGAAGTGAAAAGTTTCGGGTGTTGTTTCCGGGGTGGTGTTTGGGGATGGAAATGATATTGGTGATGGTGGTGTTGTGTGTTGTTACTTGCATAGATTATTTCGTTGAGATTTAATTTTTGGTCTTCGTGAAGTATAGTCTTTGGCCTGCAATGGGTTTGTTATATTTATACATATATATCTGGGAATCTCATGACTCTGCGGGATTTCTGCTACGATAGATCTTGCAAGAAGTTTTGATACGTTTAATTTATCTGTAGGAAAGAATGTTTGAAATTTATTGAGACTAAAACTATGTGTTTTGGAGAATATAGACTCACTTGATTAGACTCATTCAAGGTCAGATTCAGATTTATTTCTTGTGACGAAGTCATCGTACTCATCTTCCCTTGTACTTGGAGGTGTTGTGATCTTGGGTGGGTGTTGATGAATTGTGGTTTTGAATGTACTTATTTGAGTTTTGGATCAATTTTGTGGGCTTGAAGGACTTGCTGTGCTTGGGGAATAATTCCTTGTCATATGTACTTGCGATGATACTACTGTCACTTTTTTTAATCTCGATTTTATGGATGAGTTGCTGTTAATAGTAAGATGGTTTCTCCATAATGTGTTCTATTCTCATGTGTGTTGTTCTTCTGCTGTTTCCCCCCCCTCTGAAGAGACATTTCTTCCTGTCAATGTGAGGTGAAGTCGCTCATATCACGGAGTTGTTGAACAAGCTCCAGATTATTGAGGCTTTTCATGAGGCAATATAGCAATGACATTGGGTTTAGCATTTTTTCAGATCGTTGTCTTGGAAAGACCAAGCTTGTAACCGGTCATCAAGCTCGAAAAAATAACCTAGTCTCGACTTGACAGGATCTTCTCCTTCTTAGAACAAGAAAGACAGAGAAACATGGTGAATACAGTAGAGTCTAATAAGTTGATGACTCACGATCCTCTCTAAGATTTTACCAGATCTCTTGAAACAAGAAACGTCAAAGTTAAATACTCGAACGCGAAGTTATATTTCTCCACAGCAACATTTTTTGGTGAGGAAGGCGACTGAACTCGAAGGTTTAACAAAGATTGTATTTCTATTTATAGATAGATGGTAAGGTATAGAAGCGGGAGTTCTATCGTAGTAGGTTGACTTACGCCTAGTCTAGTCTTTAGTGTTTCTGTCATCTTTCCGATTCTTTCAAGATGATTGACTAATGTAATACCCTCCAAACAATTTCACAATGTGGGATATTCTGCAAATTTCTTATTGTAAAGCGTTGTAGTTCTACCTTAGACAGTCAGATGGTCCAGGTATCTAGCCATGAAGCTATGCCTATCCGAGAAAGTGATTGATTATTTGACAGTTGTTTCAGCTCCTCCATTCCACATCGTCACATATACATGTTTTTCGATGTCTGGTTCAAGCTTAGTAAAAGATTACCATGATTCATGTGCAATTCACTAAGAGCTCATCAGATCATGTGGAGATACAAGAACTCTACTCTTTTGGTACTTTGCGCAACGTATCATGACTAGAAAAGACAGTGATATCTCTTAGAAAATTAAGCGCAGAATGCGCGATGCGTTATTAGACTGTAGTTCTTAGACGGTATTTCTACATGAGCTGCCTGCTGGTTGTGTTATTTGCCTTTTTACCGTTGACAACTTAGAACTTGCCGTTGTTTCTAGCACTATCTCATCCCTTGAGATTACTATCATCGTAAATTTTCTTGCTGTGTATCTCCCATCTTTAAAAAGTGAATAATATGTGTCAATTTCCACCATTGTGATTCAACCTATTCCGAAGCTTTTGTGTTTGTATAACTACACAGTTACTACTTCTCCTTCGGCAATGTTCTTCTCATCGAGACGCCTTGATTATCTACCGCTCATCTTTGAGGGTGATTAGGGTTTTAAGTAAATTTTCCGACTAGGTGAATGATGAGTAGATGGGCATGTAGTGAGAATGAGGCTGATGATGAATTATATATAGGGAATACTGTTGCTCCTATTTATATTTAAATTTAGATGTAGTATTCAGTATTGCAGTAGGTATCTATATATATAAAAATATAAATATAAATATCAACCATCAGACACTATGCCTCAAGTTTCAAGGTGTTGGTGAAGAATTTGAGTTCTGTGTAATGCAATCTCTTCCGCACTTGTCCCTAAGTCAAATCTAAGGGAATTTTATTCACATGACCAATAGCCCTTTCTACACTTACAACCGTAGATGGCTAGAAATGACAGTTTTTTGATCATTTTTTAGTATAATCCGATCTCTGAAATCTTATTATAATTTCCACGACCATCACTATCACTCCCCCACAGAACCTCAAAACATGAGATGAGTTTATTCTGAAGATTGCGAAGAGATTGGATTAACATGCCTCGTTGTGGAAATATCACAAAGGAAAGAAATTTATCAACCCCCCTTGATATCGATTTGAGTGTAAGATGCGGGTCTTAAAGAAATCTAATCAGAAAAGGCAACATGAGTGCAAGCAATGAGATGTTCTGCAATATTGCTTTCTTGAATTTTGAAGTTGGGAATGATTATATCTATATAAGGCACCTGGTAGAGAAAGAAAATCGAATAAGTGAATGTGCGGACTTGTTTTAATAATAAGAGGAACAATGGATATACAAAGAGGGGTATCTAGAAGGCTGAAAGGGGTATTTGGTGGATACTCATATGTGAGCGTATAACCAACGAGGAACCATTCACTTGAGCAAATCCCTTGTTGAAACTTCCAGATACAGCCTTAAAAGCCAATCCAGTCTCAATTTGAAGTCATCAAGATTTTGCATTAGCGAGGAGAGAGATGCTATGCTCGGTTGATACTTCATATCAGAGGGTTTGGAATCATATTATATGAGAGCATCGAGGCATCTCCTATTATTGTCGTAAAATAGGCACCTTTTGCTGTCGATTTTATGGAGAAACTAGATAGTCATGAGACGGTAGGCCTTAGCAGTTCTTTTTTTATACTTGAGAATACATGTTTAGAACAACAGGACTTGTAACAGAATTCCGACTTAAAAAGAAAACCAGTCAGACCTACAGACACACCGCTTAAAGTCTTTCTTTCTTAGCCATCATATCATGATATATCTCAGGATAGTCTGTCCGATCAACCCTATTTAAGCCAGCTCTTTTGACAATTTCTCAGCAGTGGACTTAAAGTACTCGATTCTAGTGAATAGCAGATCATACACGTATACTTTGTCGATGTGGGGCTGATTTCTACTCACTTTGGGCAGGTAACTAGGTATCTAGGTAAGTAAATCACGTCTATCGTGACATATGATTCACTAGCAATCATTATCCTAGTCCGAGAGGACCTCTATGTATAAATCCCCAGCAGTAAAACGCAATCTCTGTTCAAGCAAGAAAATTATAGCAAGTGCAGAGCCGTGGTATGGTTCCTCTGCTGCCTTCTATTCGCACCACATCCAATATCTAATTACTCACCCAACATCTCCTAGATTATACTCGCACAATCATCCACGTTCTATATTCACACGTTTAAACTCTTCATTATCGTTGTTGCCGAGCTTTTGCTATTCTAGTTCTTATGAAAATATCAGACTATCTCACTTTCCCTCACGAGTAATTTCGAATCAGAGAGTGTACAGAGTGGTGGGTATTCCAATGGCAGACATATCTTACATCTGAACGTCCCATATCTTGAGAGATTACCAAGACCTACTTAAACAACGGTCTAGCTTTAAGTTTGATAGAGATATGGAAGAGATTTGATAGGAAAAAATACCACATGAGAAGATGAGTTGGAACCCCGTGATTTGCCAGTTGATCCTGTCAAGGTTGCATGGTTGAGAGTGCTAGAATCCGTCGAGTTACTTCTCTTAAATATCTAGCTAGTAAAAGATTGTTCACAGCAAACGCCGGCATTGAAAATAATATGAAGCGATGGGTGAATGATCTTCTTGAAAGTTACGTGAATGGCATGTGTTGTTTGAAATATCTGCTAGTAATGTGAATAACTAGCAAATTCATCATTGCACTGACAAGCTCAACAACCAATAAGAAGCTGAGTATGAACTGATTCAAATTCAATAAACTATAGATCGACTCTTCTTAAGAGAAATCATCAAGCCCGTGATTCATCCTTTTGACAGCATCCACATGTTGATAAATTTACTTCTTAGATCCGCACCTTATTAACCACTACCTATTGAACCTATCCACGAATACTTTTATCATGATTCTCCCCACTCCTGGGTCTTTGATAAAAGAAGAACTCGATCTTAGGCCTCTCCTCCCTTCCCCTCCACTTCTCAGGTACATCAACCTCAATATATCTATCTGGCACCGCTTTAAACTCGTGGCTTTCATATAAATGTTTTGCAATGACTGTCCCCTCGATATACGCTGGTAGATCGAGAGAGTCGGCTATAGTGGTACCATATTGCATTAAAAGGGTACCAGCACCGAGACGCTGGTGGGAGGGATGCGTGGTCAACATGTCAAGGACTATAAGTTCTTAGTGATGTGGGGCATGAATTATGGGAGTGATCAGAGATTGAGACTAGAGAAGGACTTAAGAGGAAAGACAGAACTTACTAACGCAAGGCTTGCCTTTCGTTCGACTAATTTGATGCTGATGAACCCAATTTATTAGATACTCAGCCCATTCATTCGAATCTTGATCAGCGTGCCAATCAACTGTAATTCGTTCTTTCTTTTGTTCCTCACTCAATGATTCGTTATTTATGAGCCATTTAGCTGCGCTTATGAGAGTTCCTTGATAAATTATCAGTATTCTTCTTCAGCTCTGTATATCCTTAACCTCTCTAAGCCTCCGAGTTGATCCACGCCCCAACTGAAAAACACAACAAGGAAGTGAGGTGAAATTAAAACATACCATCCCCATCAACAACCTTCACATACTTCGCCCTCTCATCTCCCACCCAATTATCAACCAATCTTTTAACTGCCTTTTGCTTCTCTTCGGTTTGGGGAAATAAAACAAAAAAGAATGGTTCGTAGGGTTCACTGAAAGCGGCAATCTGTTGAGCCAGTATAGCTGGACCGTCCACTAGTGAATCACAAGGAAGAAGGTGAAGGTTGAATTTCGAGGTAGGGATAGGAAGAGGAAGAGGAATGCTAGTAGAGGGGTGGGAAGTTGAATGGGATGCCATTTTGGTGGTAATATCGGGGATTATGGGGGTGAATATGAGAGAAAAAGGGACAAGTTATGCCCTTAATGCTAACAACGATGGTGTAGTATTAGAAAATGTACGATCGTCCTTCCAACACATCATCAATAAATTTGTGATTTTAATGCTACGGGACGAGCCGCAGATCCCGAAATGCAAATTAAGCATGGAATGAATCACCAATAATAAAGGTATATCAAAACAAAATCTCGAAATATGCACACACACTCACACCCAGACGCCACCCGTTCGAAACCCACAAATCGACTTATAGAATACTACTGTGATAGATTCCGCGGTTCTTACAGGCTAGGCTTAACTCTCACACCGGGGAAATAATCTCAAAATTCTGAACCCCTGTTTTTGATTTTCGAGTTTGACAAATCGTTGGGAGATGTGATTAAATCAGTTGATACACGCAGAGCGACAAAGCGGCGAGGAAACCAAGCTAGAAATGAATAGGCAAAATTGGAGCAAGCATAATTCTAAGCGGAAGGATCAATAAGCCTGTTGACACGGATAAGCCGTTGAACTAGGACCAGGCTAGGGAGATCATGACCCCTGTGAAATATGCTTCTGAAAGAGGGGAAATAAATTAATGTGGGCCGTATATGGATGTAATGGTTCCAGGACAACTATCTATCGAACGCGTGGCTGAGAATGTGATGATATTAGCTGATTGGATTATGTGAATTTCCAAGCAAAACGGGTTATTCAGGCCCCAGAAAGCTCTGATCACATGAAGGGCTCTTTTGAAAAGGTGATCGAATTGTTCCCGACGGTTTGGAACCCAATCGGCAGATTGCGATAATGTAAATTTGGCTCGAATGGGGACCTGACTTTATAAACTGCAATACTACACCGTTCTTGTGTTCTTGGTTCGATGCGCTGCGATGTAAGAAATTCTTTCGAGTATTCGAATGATGTGGCTTGTTGTGAGAGCTGGCTTGCATGAAAAATTGCATAAACGACGAAAAATGCGAATTATGATAGATACAAAATGCTGGTCTGCGAGTTGGCCGAACTTTTCCATTGTCTAATGAGAGTTACAAGATCTAAAATCTAATGCTAGTAGTCAAGAAATGATCGATAAATCTGTCAAATAAAACAATGCGATGTACGATATACTGACAGCTTTTTAGATTGCTAAGATTCCGCCATTAGGAGACCTACTGCTGTCTTCTGATAGGATCAACAATTGGCCATTTGTAAGCGTGTTTACCCCAAATCATGTAAAAAACTACGCTGTAAAGAATAGCAGCAATAAAAATAACACAAGACCAATTCATGGTGACCGGAGTAACGACTTGAGTATTAGGCCAGAAGCTGAAAAACATGGTAATCGTCGAATAAATGAGTCCAGCGATGTTGGCAATAGGACCAAGAATTGGCCCCAATTTCCATGGCCCCCAATGCATTTTGTCTTTGATTGGGTCTCTTCGAAGACGCCTCTTGAGAATCAAGATGACTATAAGACCATAATGTTAATATTGCCTATCGGGAAAGGATTTTGGAGGAACATAAAGAAGACCAGGAACTGATATTGCATGAGGAGCAAAAGGAGTTTCCCAATAGCTCAGGCTGCGGTCCTACAATGTGAGACTCCGAATCCCCGAGCCTGATCAGAGTATTCAAATGCTTTGAAATGTTGAATTCAATTAGAACTTTCAGATGTTTCGAATCACTGGATTCATTTCAATATCGAACCCCTCTTGAACCTTGAGAAAGCCTGCCAGTCCCGAACGATAAAGTCTTGAGGCAGAAAGACTACATGGGATGAAACATAATAGCGGTGAGTAGAATTGGGGCTAGAAGTATGTAGTAGAAGAAAAAATATTAGTGGACAATTCACTCACTTGGTATCATATAGCTGGTAAAAAATGCGGCTACATTAACAGAGACAATCGAGTTGAATGCTGCAGTACTTCCAATATTGATAAGCGCCAATAGGAGCGAGATTACCGCACTGACAAGGATAGAATATATGGGTAATGCTGTTGGCTCATGAACCTGTAGTCAGAAAGTTAGGTAAAAGTGACAAAATGGTTTGAATACTTATACTCACGCGAGATATGTATGCACTACCCGGCACACCATTGTCTCTTGCAAAAGACCATAATAAACGAGAAGCAGTCGCCATGATACCAACTGCCGCGGCGAGGAGAATAAACAAGATGATTAACGTCATACCAGTTGCAGCGGCTTTGCTGTTAGTAGCTCCCCTAAATATCTCGATGAATGGAAAGCCAGTAGCAGAGCTCAGAGCATCATCGATATTCCCAAGACAGAAGAGGAGAGCTATAAGCAATGCGAAACCCAGAACGCCATTCAAGACAATACTACTTATCATTGCCCAGGGTATGACTGTAGAGGCATTATGAACTTCCTCACTCATATGACAAGCAGAATCGGCTCCTAATACAAGATCAGCTCTGTTTTGACAGCAAACATGGTAGAGGTAAATGAAGGTGGCCTTACCGAGGAACGAGAAAACGGAAGTAATCAAACCAATGAAGAAAGACGTTCCATTTGAAGACCAACCCCCGCCGTTGATAAATGTAGCAAAAACATCGCTTGGCTTTCCATGGGGTGCAAGGTAAACTAGAGGAATAAGAATACCGAAAAATCCAAGAATATGGATGCAAAGAACAAATCCTTCGATCTTTGGCAACCAACGGGCCAGAAACGTATTGACGAACAGAATAAAAGCCAGGACAGCGTAGAATATTAAAGTTGCTTGCCATCTTGCAGGAACGTAAGTTGGATGGTTCAATATCACTAGAGCCTGGATCAATGTTGCGCAGAGGAAAGCCACACTTGCTTGACCTGCTTGCCAGCCAATGACTGTAAGCCAGCCTGTCATGTACGAGAGAAATTTTGCGTGGGATTTGGGTGCAAGAATCGAAACCCAGTGATATTGACCGCCACTCAATGGCATCCTGAGCCCGTCTGTCAGATTTGTTAACTCGCGGTAGGAAGTCTATACACACATGGAGGACATCTCTGCTAAACTTGCGACGGTACACAATGTACCAAAGAAGCAAAAGATATAGCCGTACTGAACATCTAACGTTAGTATCTGCTACCAAAGCTTGAGTTGAAGTGAGACTAATATGGAAACTTACAACTAAGCCTGCCGGTCCTCCATTTTGAAACCCGTACAGGAAGACGGCGAACATTCCTTCCCATGTTGAAAGCAGACTACAGACAAATCCTGCGATCGACAGGAAGCCAAAATTACGCTAAATCATCTCAGCTTTTGATCACGGTATTTGTCTTTAGAGCATACCTTTAACTGTTGACGTTTTCCAAAATACGCCATTTCCCGATCATCTCTACTGGTGTTGCCTTTCGACCGGGCACGAGGTGTATCATCAGAAGATGTCGACCTAGCCATTGCACCCAATTCTACATGTTTGTCTTCCATGGTTAAGGTCAAATAATTTTATCATGAAAAAACCAATCGCCGAGCTCGCTCTTGGGCAACAAACAATAGTAATGGAAATAAAGAAAAATGAAGCAAAAGAAAATCATAACGGGGATTGAGAGTTATTTGCCCATCTTCAAGATGCACTGCAGTCTGCAGATTTAAACACTTGCATGGATCACCGAGTGGCAGATAGAAGAAAAGAAATCCTTGACACCAATGCACAACTCATAGGATAAACTGTCTCATTGCAACCATTCTGGTAAATACCCGATGCATCAGTTGGCCTGCATATTATGATTGGTTTACTGGTGCAAGGGATATACAGACATGCATTTTGATCATACTCCGCTCCATCTTGAAAGGCAACAAATTAGAGAATCTGGAGCAATGTTAGCTTTCTCGGCTTTCTACTATACTAGGTAGTTATAATAGTAACGGGCTGAGCGGGGAAGCCTTTCCTATCAAAGTTAGCGTTTCACGTGCGTTCGGTAAATGCTAGTTACATCGTTCATGCGGAGAATTAATTTGATAGACGCCTCATCGCCGCCGTAATACCCCCATTCGAACTGTCCGACATTTACTATTTCACCTTATGACAACAACGAGCATAAAGCCATTCAGGCGACCTTCTAAATCTGATACCGGAATGTTTTTGAGCTTGGCACAAAGCTAAATCTAACCCTCCACTGTTGTCACTCGAATTAACGAACCGATTAGTAAATCGTCTCTCAAATCTCAGCACAAAATTCCTAGCTGTCTGGAAATCATCTTGTCTCCTTACCGGCTTGTCCGATCGCAAACTAGGAAAACACATGTCAATATTCGATATTCCAAGTACAGGACTGTGCTCTAAATCTTTAGTTGATCATCACATGGCAGATTTTGTGTAGCAGAGTCGTACGATAAATTAGGTCCAGCATCCAGACTTACTGTTACTCAGCGTCACAATTTAAATCCCATTAATACCAAGTTAACACTCTTGTGTAACCTGATCAGTGCGTATGGCGCTGTCAAGGACCCTAAGTCGTTTCATCCAAGGTAATAAATTGACATGAAAGAGAAGTTTGTTTGGAATCCCAACTCTGTCGTGCATGATCGCCATATCGTGGCACAGCTTGAAAAAAATGTGGTGTTGATTTCTGGGATCAAGGAGCGAGCAAGTATCCATGGAGATCTTATTGCAGTTGCGACGCCTCAGGAGCTTTCAAAACTTGGGCTCTACGGAGTTCCGAACAACTGTTACCAAATTTCGGAATTGAATTGAAGGGAAAATTTTGATCCAGTGATTGAAATGTTGTTCGTTATCGTTTTTATCAACAGATTCGTCATAAATGTCACTGCTATTGGCAGAATCCTACTTTTGACAGTTGGAAATGAGCAGGAGTAAGGTCCAAAAACTCAGGATTACTGAATTGCTTTTTCTAAGGGCCGTCCTTGTGTACCACGAAGGTGCATTCCCTTGCATCGTTGCAGCAAAGTGCTTTTTTCAACTCCATGAATCAGTAACTTGAAAGTTCTTTTTCTATTGACAGATATATGCAAGTATTGATATTGAAGAGATGTATATTTCATTTCATTTCATTGTCATTCATTCATATTCTTTACCATCTCTGGATTATTCTTACAATGACATCGAAATCCATATTATCGCGACAAATAATTATATCAAGCCATAATGAGGGCCCTGCAGTTAATCTTGTATCATGGATAGGGTTGAGCACAATGATACTAAGTGTTGGAGCGAGACTTGGGAGCAAATTTCTGGTTGTCAGGCGATGGAGTACAGACGATACTTTGATAATAGTTGCGATGGTTAGTATACAACAGCACGTCCCATTCGGAGAACAGCACTAATGACCTAGTTATTTGGGATCTGCCATAGTGTTTTTCTTTCAATGATGGTTAGTAATGGACTTGGTCGGGATCAAGATACTCTCAACAGGATGGAGCTGGAAAACTACCAAAAGGTTTGTTCTCTTAATCAGCATATTCAACATTGTAAAATATCGGAAACTCCATTCTCTACCCGAAGATCTGCGTAGTCTGACTTTGAGGTAGTATGCTTACGCATCTCAATTGGTTTACATTCCGACTCTCTGCTTTGCGAAACTAAGTACGTTGTTCTATCTACGAGCTTTAACGCCAGACTCCAACTACGCAATATTCAACCGACTTACCGAGATATGCGTGATATTATGGGCTTTAAGCGCCGAGTTTTCCATCTTATTCCAGTGCAATATGCCGAACCCTTGGACCGTTCTTTCTACCGGAAAATGTTTCAATATCGTAAGCCGAGTCGCTGTGTCTACCTAGGAGCAAATAGCTAACAACAAAAGGGCGCATTCTGGAAAGCTACTGGAGTCCTTGATATAGCAACTGATTGTGGCATCATATTGTTGCCGATATTCCTCGTTTGGAGGCTTCAGATGCAATTAAGACGTAAGGTCCTTGTTTTCATAGCATTTGGGACTAGAATGTTGTAAGTGAAGATTTGATATCCTCGGAATAAATAGATAATCTAACGATTCGACAGCATTTTACCCTTATCAATAGTGCGACTAGTCGTGATTTCTTCGTCGGGGTCTCCTACACTTTCAAATCAAACACTCGTTTCATATCGCAATTACCTGTGGACCTCTGTTCAACTAAACTCTGCCATCTTCTTCGCGTGCTTATCATTCCTCAAGCCATTTATGGAATCAATGTCGTCCGGTGGTCTTGCCGCATCTGTAAATCCAATGGATTCATCCTACAGTAACAAGCAATCTCCCTCCAATTCAAAATCAAGCAATTTCATCTCTTCTCTATCTGGTTGGAAAGCCTCCAAGAAGAATTCTTCTAGACCACCACAAGAGCTTCGCACTATTTCAACGTTCCAAGACTACGATGAAGATGACGAAGTCTCTACTCCAACTACCACATCTCCGAATTCTAATCTCAAGAGGTCATCACCTATACTTAACATTCGTTTCAACAATACAAATTCAAATGGGAAGCTGAGTCATGAAGGCGAGGAACTTGGCACGCTGAGACCTGACGGAGCAATGTCCTTTGCGCATATTAGACGATCGACACCAGATGATGCCGCGGAAAGGAGTACGGTTGGCAGTGACAAGATGATCATTAGGCGTACCACTGAATGGGATGTGCGGGAAGATTTCGAGAGCATTGGGGGAAGAAGGACTAATCTTGAAGATAAAGGTAGAGTTGAAGAGGACTATGAGATACATAAGGCTAGTATGGATAGGGGGGGTGATGAAGCTTGGGACGAGAGGGGTACACATTATGCTGGATAGATGGTGGCGCTCAACATCTGAATTGAAAATAAGATTCATTCTAAATGGAGTATGGACGTGGGGTTGCAACAGGCTAAACATAGGATATACCGCAAGGTTAGGGAAGGCGAATCAACGGTTGGTGTTCATGGACAGCGAAAAGGGTTAATTGAGTCTACTAGATGGGAAATAGTTCGCTGCTTACAATTCTTTTTTTTTGGGTGGGTAAAAGTTACAACTATGTTCAAACATGCAGGATATAAATATTCCTTAGTTGTAGAAACAATACCCCTTTCGAAGTTTTGGCAACTTAGCGCTTGATTAGCGATGCTGCACCCGTAAACACCATGCCCCACCAAGAAACAAACCCACTCCCTTCAAGAACATCTTAATTCACTTATGTTTTGTATTCAAAAGTCCTTTAATTCCAATAGTACATCTGTCCTTCATAAATCCTAACAGTTGCGTACCTGCTGACTGTACATAATCCTTCATCCCAATCCCCCACTACATAAGCACCAGCCTCATTCCATCCACCTACCCGCAGCAGTCCCAAAAATCACCACGGTATTGATATAAAAGAATCTCTCTCACAAAACCAAAAAGTTCCCAAATGCCACTCCAGAAACCAAACCATTCATTCTAAAAGACAAGCAAGAAAGCGATAAACCTCTCCTCTATTCTATCCAGCTCTCACTACTCCCTAGTTCACAACCCCGCCACCCAGCATGCCAACCTACCTCCTCGAAATAGATCTCTCCGCCAAAGACACCTTCGAACACTTTACCCAAATCATCAAAACTCTCTCTGCCACTCCCAGCGATTCCAACACTCATTCCGAATTATCAGAGCCTGATTCCGTAGGCCTTACACACGATCCCGTAGAGAGTGGAATCATCGTTATCCGTAAGTAATTCTCTCCTTACATTTCACGCTCTATCTGAATTTATGTAATTTTCTTCATTGATTCGAGAGAGTGTGTGATTTTATGATAAGAGAATAGATACTGGAATTGAATGATGATGATGATGATGATGATATTAACAAATCCAGGTTCTCACACCCTAGCAACCCTCACCAAGATCCTAGAGCCCCACCTCCCTTACTTCCCCATCGCGCCAAAAATTACTCGGACGTCTGAAAAAGGAGTTTACGATCCCGCTGGGTATCCCGTGCAGCAACTTTTGATTTACGTACCGTTGAATTCGGGGTCTGATGATAGTCCTAATGGTAATGGTAATGGTAATGGTAACGCGGATGGGAATGGGAATGAAGATGGTGGCGAAACAAAAATCCAACAACTCAAGACGATATTTGTTGTAAGATCAATTCAACTTGAGCGGGAGCATAAGATAAGTGGGATGCGACAGGGTGAAATAGTTACGCCGACTTTATCTCCTTCATCTCTAGTATTCTCATCAGAAATGCAACATGAGGGTCAAAAATGCAGGGTTTGGAGTATTTGGCTTACGTGGGTAGCGGCGAAGGAAAGGTATTATGAAGGTCATGATGATGCAAAGAGCGGGGGAGTTGGAGGGGAGAAAGAAAGTCTTGCAGAGCAGATTGATTGGGAGAATATGGGGGTGTTTGGATGGGAGGAAAGAAATTGGATGTTTACGAGTTTTGGGGAATTTTTGGCGAAGGATCAGAAGAGCTGTGTTATGATGTGAGGAGGTGAATTTTGTAATGGATGGTAGAGGGATAGAATGGGAAAAATAATCTGCCATCAGTTACGGTTTTGGTTTTCCCATGCAAAGTAATCTTACATGCTCGAAAGAATTTCATTAGCTTTCCATTTGAGTGAGCAACATTGTGAAGAAGCTTTGCATCATTTGAAATACTTCAAGTACATTTAAGTCACTTCTATCCACATCATCAAAGCAATATTTATATTTTTAAGACAATAAAGCAATATTTGTAAGTAAATACAATATTCTAGACCCACTAACGCTCGATGTTTCGATGAAAAGTGAACCACAAAGTACTCGACGTCTTAGAATCCATCCTCTGAATCAGTGAACACACTTCCACTACTAGTCTCCTCATTCTCATACTGATCATAGTCCTCAGAATCACTGTCATCGCCCACTGCTACTCCATTCTCATCGGCATTCATATCTGCCCAGTCATCATTAAGGTCATCATCATACGTAGTCCTCGCCGAAGCTCCCTTCGAACTGAGTATTCCTCTGCGGTTAGACTGAGTGAGCTTTGCAGTGGTGCTCAATTCGTTCTTACTGAAGAATGGATGAGTTTCAGTAAGTATTTTGCCTTGACAAACATATCCCATGGGAGTATGGGAAAAGTCTTGCCCTTTGCGCCTAATGCTCAACCATTCTTGCAAAAATGTTAGAGGTTTGGACGTGAAACCGACGGAGATATGATCTTTTCCATTGCCATTTTCATTAGCATTCCCATCGATGACATGCCAATCTTCTTCCAAGTAGTCTCCTTGCAACTCTTCCATAGCCTTCGCTTTTCCAGATCCCAAGAATCCACGAAGATAGTCATATTGAGAGTATTCGAAGTAAAGAGCTCCCGAAAAAATACCCAACTGTACTGATAACCATGTTGGCGCAACCCAGTCCTTTGAAAGTGAGGGTATAGCATAATATCGGATATCATTGAAGTGAACAAGCATTTTTCGGGTCGTAGGAGCTGCATAAGTCAAGAGGAAACATACAGGAGCTAGACGGTCACGAAGAATTGGAATGAGGAGCTCCGTTTCTTCAGGTATCACAACTAGCGCAGTTTCGGTCACAGGACTCCACAGAACCCAACTTACTTGTCGCTAAACAAAAAATGTTAGCAAATGCGTAACGATAAATCAGTTCTTGATAGCAAATGAATTTTCGAAGTGTAAAGCGTTTTCCATGTCCATTGACATCTTTAGGTTCATCTGATGCTCAAAATAAATTACGTCCAAGAAAATATTGTGCAGGCAAACTGTCACAAAAATAGAGTCAACTTACCAGAAAATTATCATGCGGTTGAATCACTTTAACAGAGCGCATGAATTCTTTAGATACAAATAGTCGAGAGTTAAGAGCTTCAGCGTTGATTCCAAATTTCCTGCCAATTTCGGTTTTTCTTAGAGCTATAAAAGCGTGTTCGCAACACTATGGGGCCGGTGAGTCAGTCATGTTTATCAAGAACTTTTTGAGATGAGAATGAGAAAACAATATATCAATGCTGTATCAAAATGGGATGCTAAGATATGGGAACAGATGGAGATAGTAGGAAAAGAATTGGTGAGTTGATTAAACTTACTGTGGAACCTGCTGGAATTCGGCCAGTTCTGGCAAAGGTTACAATGTCCTTTTCCAGGCCAGGGAATGACCAAGCGGCATAATGGATAGGTTTCTGAACTTCACGCACAGTTTCGACTTCGTAGGCAACTTCTCTCTCTTGTTCAACTTCTTGTAGAGCAGTATGATGAACAGCATCGCCAGTATCTCGAAAGCTTCTTCGCATTTCGTTGAGTTCTTTGACAAAACTTGCTGTCTGGGACGTCAATTCGCTAGCACCAATTACAGTCTTAGTTTTGGTTTTAATTCCGTAAAGTTGATGTAAAGAAAGCTGCTCCTTTTGCCTGAGGGTGTCTAGATACTGCTCTCGCTGGTCCGTGTTGGTGAGAAAATCTACATTATCAGCAGCAGCTTGAACTCTACGGCAATAATCAATGCCTTGAGAATAATAAAGTGGCTGCATGAGCTCTATACCTATGCATGTCTGCTCCAGAAGCCAACAAATGACGTCGTACGAGTCAAGGTGATCACCATGGGTCTTTTTAACACAGTCTAATATGCTCTGATTAACCTCAGGTGGTGCGAAGAATATAACAGATTGAGTAGTCGCGAGTTGCCTCAGTCTCATTGCTGCCTGCACAGTATGATCTTTGCTTTGTCCAAGACCTATTAAAGATCAGCATCGGCGCCATTACCTGCGAAAATTATGAACTCACTTAAGGTTAGTGCTCCGCAGGCATTAGCAGGCATTTTTAAGTCAATTCCACGACAATGGGCTTCATCAAGATAAACAACAACGTCTGTTAAGTCATCTGAATATGGTGAAGCTGATAACGGTACCGGTCTATACTTTTTATGAACCACCATCGGCTTTCCTGCTTCGTCAAAGTAAACGGCAGCCAGCGCTCGGTTGTCAATCTCAAGCCATGTTCTTGCAAGCAACTCATTGCTCAACTCAAGGATCTGAGCTCCAGCATCTATGAGCACTTGGATGCCCAAATTTGAGATTTTATGCAATAAGTCAATCTCAGAGAGATGGCGACCTCGTTCGTCAGCCGCAACTACATATCGCCGGTTTCTGTACTGAAGCAAGTAGGTAAGTACCTCAGAGTTGGTGTGGGCAAGTCCCTCCAGGTCCTGCTGCTTAAGAGTGAGCGGTAGTAAGTTTCTATTATCATTTGTGCCACTAAATCCTGTCGTAATGGAATTTAGATTGTCCGCTGATGATAGAGGAATCTCCCAGCCGCTAGCTTGTAGTTTGAGACTGAAGGATTTAGCATGCGCCGGAAATACGAAATTGTTACAGTAATAATCGATGATTACTGGGGATTGATTGAAATACGTCCATAGCTCAAGCATTTGTTGCTCATCTTCAAGATTAATACTGTTCCAATCCCGCAACGTATCAGGCAGCACAGAACAGCTCATAGACCACTGATCATATATCGAGGCTGGGTCGTCTGATTTGAGAACATGCTCGAGGGCTTGGTGCAATTGCTTGTTATTTAATCCATCGTAGTAAAATGCTAAACAAGTAAGAAGTATTGCGACGTCTGGGTGACCCCATTCAGCTTGATCTGAGGGTACACCTTTGCCATGGAACGGAACGGCAATAGGGTCTCTATCGGGGTGAAGACCATACTGTACGTGCCACCTCTTTTTCAGAGCTAACAACAATATTCGGTGTACTAAGAGACCGCGAACGTTTAAGAGATTGCGTTTCATTGCGGGTTTATCCGAAAATATACCTTTCACAACCTTGGATACACCTGTGCTAACCTTGGGCTTTGTTATAAAATCCCTAATGGCTATACGATCCAATTTTGAGCAACGGGACATATCCAGAATTGAAGTTCGCCCAGTACATATATCAGCAACAAGTCGATTTAGCAGCTCCTCCTCGACATCTTTTCGGAGGAAAAATGGCATAGGGTAGCCCCCACAATCTCTTCGAACAACTTCAATACTAAGAGGATAATCCTTCTCGAGATTATATAGATGCCCTTCTACAAGAGCCAGCAAAGCTTGGGCCGTCTTCCAACGGTGAGGATAATTGTCAACCGATTTCTGAGCACCACTCGGATATATCAGCTGTGTGCGTAATGAGAGAATCTGATCGCTTTCATCCATCACATCTCGGCAACGATTATTTAACCATTGCTGCACCTTTACCATCGATTTTCCCTCATTTATATGACCATCAGAAAGACGTTGAAGCCCAGATAATCGGAATGAAAGTATATGTTCCGGCAAAGCAATAGCGATGCCTGAGTTTTCAAGGGCCACCTTGTGCAAATTGTAATACGTCTTCACTGTATCTGTAGGAGTCTTTCTTGAAAATGGTACGTGGAGGACGCTTCTACCTAAAAGAGATCCGAGACGTGCTTGTAACAACTGCGCCGTTGGCATCAATAATGGTTTCGGCACAATGATTCGTACGAGGCGCTCGGCATTGGCTAGCTTACACGCCACCATAGGTACAATAATCGACGTCTTTCCTTGTCCCATGTTCATCTGTAAAACAGAATTTGAGTTAGATTTTGGAGAAATTGTAGCTCTGGCTACGTCAACTTGATCAGGCCGAATAAGAACATTCGCCTCTACCTCGATCAAAAGCCAATCAGGCTCTTCGATTGCCTGCCAATTTGAATGGCCTGGATTATTCTGTTCTTCAATCAAGCGTTGTTGATCACCTTTTGAAAACGCTTCTTCAATTCTCAGGAATCTTTGAAGTTCTGTGATATGTAAAGCATAATTGATCAAAGTCTCTCTCATGCCACTCCCAAACTTAACCTCTTTGCTTGAGATAGAACGTAGATTTTCAAGCAGTGTAATGGTTGAAACGCATGGGTACAAGCCTCCTGGTCGTAACCATACAGCACTCGGGCTGTCAAATGATCGACAAATCTCCTTGAAGCTTTCTCTTATCGCGCTTCTAGTCTTGTCTATATCACTGGAAAGCTTTAGACGGTTGATATGCTTTCCACCGCTTTTCTGAATTTGCTCAAATAATTTGAATGAAGACAGGCTTTGCAGCAGTCCCTGTCCATATTTTTGGCGTACCGACGAGGATTCATTGTCCATGAGTTCTAAGGTGACTAAAATCAGTACTAGTCCATGTGTTTATCATGGATATTGAGTAAGAGAAACTTCAATTTCCATTTTGACTTACTTAAAACAATGCGCTCGAGAAGAGACGCTTCTTGAGAGATTATGTGACCATTGTGACTCGATGACTCGGCCGGTATATTAGACGGAGCTATTATCGTCGATGATATCATGACCTTGCATGGCATTCGCAATAAATCTTTCGATAACATAGGAAATTCACTGCCACGGACTCTTGATGCATACACTAATTGTTTTTGAATCTCCATATTCGGCAACTGAAAGTTAGTTCCACTGTAAGCTCGAAAAAGTAATTTTTGAACTTGCTCGAGATACTTGGAGAGCTCTATATTCTGGAAGATTCTTTCCCAATCCGGGCGGATAATTCTCATAGCTTTGGCGATATCTATATGTACAGGAGTCGAAAAATTGACAATGGAAGGTTCTGGGCACGGCCATTGAGCAAGTAAAAACTTCGCAAATAGCTCGCAATCAGTATCTGTCTGGGTTTCGTACTGGTATTTTTGACGTTCTAGATTCTTGCGCAGTTTTGCGTGCAATTTGAATCCTTCAAAATTATCACGGAAGTCTTGCGGGTAGGCTATACGGCACGGCTTTAGCAATTGTATGATGTATGCAAGATGCGGAGTTTGATTTGGACGGAAGTGGACATAATTGAGATAGCCTGGTGGATTCAACTTTTTCAAGTCTTCCAATACAGAGCACGCCAGCAATACCCTAACCAAATCCATTTCGATATCATCTCGAAATGACATCAAAGAAAATTGGAATTGGAGTTGAAACTTGTCTTTGACAGAAGCTTTTCGACAGAACTGATATAATGGGCCGAATGATGTACCAAAATCAACATCTAAACGATCCGACAAGAGAAATTTATCGGGTTCTGCATGAAAGCCATTTATATTAGGGTATTTCTGCAGCATTCCGGCCAAATTTGTTAAGGCATGTGTTTTTTGAGGCCATTGTATGATTTGATCAACACATTCTAAGACATTCTTGCGCCTTTGACTAGCACAGTACTTGTCTCTTGAATCATACACAAGATCTTGAGCGATTATGTGATTCTCAAGAAATTCATCGTGGCGCTTGAAAAGTTTCAAGCGAGTATAGCTTCGATTAACAAGGTGTTGTTGTCGAATTCTCTTCGGCTCCAAAATTCCTTGTGTTTTTTCATGGGAAAATCTTTCTAAATCGTCACTTTTGTCGATTATTTCTTGAACTATGGACTCGTAGCCGTCGTATTGAATAGTGGTTGTCCACTTATCATTCCATTCTACTTTCTGCATAGATTTCCCATCTTCCGGGTAGTACACCCTGGCTGGGCTAAGCCCCGCAATTTTCAAAAGACACAAGCGCGATGTTAGTTTGAGAGGGATCCAAGGCTGGTAAAGACCAGATTTTAAACACGCAACAGCCTCCTCTGTCCCTGTACGCTTGGTCAGGATATCTGGTAGGAGGAAAGATGTCATGCTATGCAGTAAGGCTTTGGTGTAAAGCTGCCAAGGCTCGGCTGAACAATCGATGCGCCCCAAGGTATCATTGACAAAGAAACGGCCATATTCTCCAATGTTTTCGATGTGTACTTGAACATGTATTCCATGACATCGAGATTTTATACTGTTGGGATCATTACCAGGCATTGGTACGAGAATACTACGAACTCGCGGATTGATAGTATCGCGCAGTACAATTTTACTTCGTAGTCCATACCAAGTTCCACAATCCTGATCCGCGTCTATTTCTGCATGTAGCTGTGAAGATGCAAGATACTTTTTGTTATTAACCGTGAAAGATAAGGAAAGACGTTTGAGCTCAACGGTGAGATTGTTTTTCCTCGGCTGGTAAACGGTCAAGTGGCCCGGCTGCTCAAAATGTTCAAGAATCCTGTAAACACGTTTAAATGTTGTGCTAAATGGATCAACTAAAAAGGACGAACGACGCCGAGCTTTGCGAGTTTGAACATCCAGGAGCCAGTTGGCGTCTTTAAACCTCCAAATATGCGGCTTCTGTCGAATTTCGATAATCCCCGTAGTTAAGTTGAGCCAACTTATTTATGTTAGTTTTAGTAAATTCTCGCTTGCAACGCCAAGTAACTTACTGGATACAATCAAGCACTAGGGGCATTGGTAAATCAAAATTGTTATCGGTGTAAAATACACTGCTGGGTACGAGTTCCAGAATAGTGTTTCCCGAACAGGCTCGCACAACGACTTTTCCGTCACGGGAACCAAGATGGATTGTATGGCCGAATTGATCATTTGTTAATTGGAACTGAGAACCGGGCAATGGAGAAGGAAAGGTGAGAAGGTTGACATCACCAAAGAGATCTCGAAGAATAGCGGAAGCTCTATACTCGGAAGGGAGCATCCCCAGCGGTTGGCCGTCTATCAAGAGGTAGCCATAGAATAGATGAAAACTCAGTATCTGTTCTTTCATGAAAGACGAGCCAATAACTTTCGCGTAAACCCACCACTTTTCAGGACAATCGAAAGCAAAAGATGATGATACACGCGGTTGGCTTCCTTCTGATAATGGCCATACAATACCCACTGCTTGTAGTAAGGATTCAGGGCTAGCACTTAGAGATTCGCGTAAAACATGACGCATGTTATAAACAGCTTTCAGGTCTTGAATGATAGCATTCTTGAGCCCTGGTGGGGCCAGCGCAGGGTCGTTAGAAAGGTTGTCTTGTAGCGTAATTGAGCATTCAATAAAGCAACGAAGTGCAGCAGGTTGTAATATTTTGTTATCGTAACCGAAAAGTGTTCGTCGGCAGAGAAGAGCGGCCCATAGGCAGTATGTTTGGCATCGGGAAGCGGCATCAGAATCAACTGCTTGCCTGATTTCTTCCCTAAGAATCTTCACCCAAGATAAAGTAATTGACCGAGCGGTTTCGAGTAGCTCGGAGGCTAGTTTGACGATGATGGGTGCCGCCAGCTGCTTAATGCGTAATGCTATGGTCAATATCGTCTGCATGGAATAATTCTCGCGATAGTTTGTCCTGATATTTTTCAGTCTTCTCTCCAATTGCTCCAACATCCTAGAACAGAAATTGTTATCTCGGAATGATTTATGAATGACACGCAAAGAGTCACCATCGTTGTTAGGTCCAACTTCGAGTATCAAACGCGAAACCAAGATAGCCATTGATTCTGTACTGAAGTTTAAATTCTGAGAACCAAGCTCTACCAACAATTGTGTAAGGCGGCGTGTCTTGCCCGAGATCAGTGCTTGGTAGGCCATATACTCATGGATATTGAGGCCTTTAGGACATTTTGATTGACTGGCAATGACTTCGTATGACGAAAGACCATCCGTACTAACGGAAAGATTCTGCATAAGCATCGAGAACGGCGACGTTTGGGGCAAAATGAATTTGAAATGATGCGAAAATGACGGTTTTTGATTTTGAAAATCTCGGCTTGGCCATCGCTGAGAACGAAAATCGTAGTAGGATAATCTCAGGGTATTGGAAGGACACACATCATCAATACCAACTGGGAATATAACGGTGCGATAACTAAGATTTATTGGTCAGTGATCACGGTCCAACTTTTTGTGTGCTGCTGAAGAGCTAACTAACTGAGTATTGTGGAATATTTTTCTAGTCGATCCTAATGAGATCCCACTCTCTTTGTTCTTCATGTATCTCGAAAGTCCTGGATAATTTTTCAAAAGAACCTGGAGCACAATTAGGGTTATTCACCCACGATATGACGCGTTTGATTGGAGACTTTGTGGATGGAGCTTACCCTAGGTTCCGGGAAAACGCCTTGATTTGTTGGAAAAGCCAATGCGATCAAGACTTTCCAGGTTGTATCTCGATAATTCGAGAATGCTAATGGGCAAGACAGCTCGAAGATTACTGCCCTTTTCTGAATGGGGTCTGAAGGTAAAGGGTGCTCGTATACCTATGATTTGATTAATAATCAGCCTTCCATGGATTATTGAATCCAAAAAGGAAACATGTTGCAGTCGGGATTCTTCTCACCTGGATCTTAAAGGACTTTGCCCGCTCCTCCATTAAGCATTTTGGACAATTTGGGCTGTGACCATCGATTGTGTATATGCAGGTGCTCTCGTTGATCATTTTGATAAGATTGTCATACTTTTGACTCAGATTCAACCAATCTGCTACTTTTTCCTGGCGCGATTGCTCAGCGTCAAGTTCTATAGCTTCGAGAAGCTCTTGCAGCTTTGAAGCTTCATCGGACTCGTTAAAGTAGCGGTCGGCAAAGCATCCTTGTGTTGGATCCTCGAATATGGTTCTGTGTCCGTTACCGATCGAAGCTCTGCAGCGATCTTGTATATACATCTGAACTTTTTGTAGTCTACACATGTCTTTATACAGAGATAGTTGTAAAACATCCATCATCTCGGGCGTGAAGAAAGAATGAAAATTCTTAAGCAATGGAAAGAGAACACATACACAAATATCCATAGACATCCAAAGCTCCATGGCGCTCAACAACATTATGGAACGTTCTTCAGAATTAATAGAATAAGCTTCTTCGGATTTCTTGAGGTATCCATGTATTTCTCGTGATATCTCCCGGCATTGTGACTGATTTTCAAGATTGGTGGCAGATGGAAAATGATGTTTCAATTCAATGCCAATTTCCATGTCGCAAAGAGTAATATATCGGTCTCCGAAATTCCCAATCTTCCTGGTAGCAGCTGCAGATACATCGACTTTCTTTACAGAGTTGTAAGACTGTCGAGGTGGACGGAGACCCTCGTTCATGATGCGCTGTAGATAACCGCCGCTCTTGGGAAGTGTTAAGTATAAATCACGATCCGCAGCGCGTTTTGGAAGTGTCATGACTGGTCGTTGATTAGACCGCTTAAATGCTAGCCACTCTGATTCAATCCGTTCTGACGCCCGCTGAATTGCTTTTTGGAAACTGGGCCGCAAAGCCTTGAAGGTGTGTTCGTACACAGCTCCCAGAGAACTTGATGATCTGACATCATCATTTTCAAGCTTGGCAAGGCGTCGACATAGTTTGACTTTCAAGTATGATAGCGACTCGAGGCTAATATTGTACATATGAAATTCAAGAAGCTGTGCCATAGCTAGACACCTCATGAATTTGTACTGTGTCCGGCCAGAATCTGACATTGAGTATAGTTGTCTTTGTATGGCAACTCGCAATACGAGGTAAAGGGGATTTCGCCTCCATGGCTTCGCAGCATTGAACCATAGTACGTCGTCTCGAATGCGCTTCTTCAGAATTTTAGGATATATTCTACGCCCATTCCCTTCCAGTAGCGTCATGAGCATTTGAGATATGAGGGCGCACGAAGCCGTGTCGCGTTCCTCGATGACGAGAGAACCAGCCTTAGATGTTCTCGCGGCAAATCGTTTGATTGATTCAGTGCTGGATTGCTCTAAGAAAATGGCCAGCTCTTTCAAAAAGCTTGATTCGCTGAATGTTGACAAAGGGATATCGACTGTATACCCAGGGAAACTCCATTCTAAGGCATTCTCGGCAGCCATAACATCCTGTGCGGATGCCGATGTCTCGAAAGACTCGAAGACTATGCGCTCCTCACAACTTTTAGATCGATTTAGTAAGTAGAGTTTTGACGAAGATTGTTATTGTGAGAGCTTAAGACATACCGATAAATGAGTAGAGCTGCGTTCTGCTCCGCAATATTGAGAATCAAACAGACATTTTTCTGGAGAGATTGAAACTCAGACAAGAGCGTATCTCTTGACAGTCTTCCTCTAGCATTCAACAATTTCGCCGTTTCCAGTGATCGACGAATCCAATCCCAATTCTCAGACATTTTGTCCCTCGTGATGCTTCTCATCGCCCTGGAGGCCACGATGAAATGGTCAATAATAGCACTTTCCAATCCTTCGTTTCTGTCATCCTTCCCTGGGAGCCGGGGAGGGAGAACGATATGGCTGACCAACGATTCCATAATGGAATTCGTTGTCGCCATGGCGACTGATAGGATGTAGTATAGAAGCTGGAACAATGCAGAGAATTAATTATTCCAACGGTAGAAGAAAGTGTGAAGAAGTTATTACACAAGTTCAATCAAGAGAATCTGAAGACGAAATCGATTTTTATAAAAATTAAAAGTTGAAGTGAAAAGAATCATTGTAAGATGGAGGGGAAGTCTCAACATCCCCCGCCCCACTAGCGCGAAACCAAAATAACAACAAAATCTACATTGCAGGGGACAAGTACCCATATCCCTTTTCGATCTTCCAATGAGAATTCGATAATCAAATGGTGGTTTGGGTATCTAGGTACCCAATACCTATCAACAAATGAGGCTTGTTTAGGAAGCTTTGTTTCGCGCTTTACTGACTTATTTCGTCCATCACGCCTCTCAATTTTGAAGAGCTTACTACCCACCTAGTAAGTTTCCTGCCTGGGCGGGTGTCCATTCGAGTACGGTATCATACATACTCAACTGTTCGAATCATTTCATGCATCCTCCCGCCAATCGTAGCATATTCACCTGGATGCAAGTGCACGAGTCGATTTTAATCTCTATCTGACATACTTCTGTCCGTAGCCGTTCACCTCTCCTACTTCCTCGTCGAGTTCAATCAGCTAAAGCTTTCTAAGAAGCAGAGGATATTGAGCAAAAGGAAGCTGTGTCTTATCATTCACAAGCTTGGGCTCAACAGTAGCCCGGCGAATCTGACAAGCTATTTTCTTAGTCAAGATTCAAAGATACACTTATCGGCACAGCTTCATTCCTTCTATATGATAAACCACTTGATTATCATATCTGGCATCCAACTCTAATACAAAGAAGAACCAGTGGATACCTCACTAGGTATGATGGCCGAGACACCAACTTGCAGCATCTCATTCCAACAAAGGAAAAAGATAAAACCAAGAAACCCAACATAGGATCATCGAATTATCAGATCCATGTATTTACTGGAACTCTCCCTACCAACCCGAAACGAACAACAAACAAACAGCCTCGCCATATGCAGCCTGCCTGCAATACGACACCGAGCTTAACCGAGCCATTTGAATGCATTGATGGCTGATGCAGACATCCATCACCAAGTAACTTCTCATTCGTTCATCCAAATTACAAACGAAGCACTCCTCGCTAAAACCAACATTGTGATAAAAGTGTCTATCAAACTTACCAATGAAGACCTCATGGCATTCACCTTCCGAACGCAAGCCTCATCATCCACACCAGTGCAGCATCTCCATATGAAAAGTTTATCAGACTCACCAGATGAGGTTTCAACATCTTACAATATATATTACGAACCCAATCTTTAGGACATACCCTCTTTCTTTCCCCTCTATCCCGAGATCATGTTTTCCCTTAACCCTACGAAAGATCCAATACGCAGTTGCCAACTTGAGAAATATTTCAGGAACCATCATATCATACCATCCATCGGTTCTTGTCTCTCTACTCCTTTCCTATTCCCGCCTCTTCTCTTGCCCTTTCCTCGTCCCTTCCTTTCTAGACGTTAAACGTGAAAGACAATCTTAGTCATCAACCTAGCCCACCTACTCCTTTAGGCCTAGCACAATCACAACGTCACCATCAGTGTTACCCTGAAGATCATACCCTACCAACATTCCATTGTCAAGGGTAACTGAGCTGAGATACGATGTAGTGAGAACGAGGCCAGGCTCTGCGTATGCATATTCACATCCGCAGCATGATTCCCCCCGAGAGCTTTGGGTTCCGAATCTTGTTCATAGACTAAAACATGCATAACTTACGTTTTCCCAAATCGTGAGATCTATTTGGAGAAAATCAATTTTCGGTTTTCGAATCACAGATTTACATAGGTGATTCTATCATCAGAATGCCCCTAAGCATGGTTACAAACTTGGTGAACTAGATGTCCGCTGGTCCAGAAAGTCCGCTTCCACATAATATTGATATTCGTGGCAAGAGAAACAAACCTTTCAATAGCTCGCCCTACCTCCTAGTAAAATGCTACCGTGCTTTTAAAATCGAGATGAAAGGATAAGTCTACTGCTACTCTACCAATACAAAATAATGTCAAGATAATATTGTGAATACAGTTCTCCGGGAATAAATGGTTTCCGAGGCAAACAAGTCATAAGAGAACCGAATATGTATAAACTTGCCCCATCAATGGATCAAAAAATCGGAATTCCAAATGGAAACCGATCCTGCGTAGAAACAAGGTGAATAGAGTCACAAAAATAGTTCTTGATTTATTTTCGTGAAGCTTTCAATGCAGTATGGTTGCAAGTGTAAGAAGCCAGACGAAGCGGTTGACGAGATTTTACGTAGAGTTGCGGATTCTGTTTCGCGATCATATATACATTCCTCTATTACCCAATCTATACTTTATGAGTTTTGCGTCTCTGCAAAACATGCTCGAAGAACCATCTCAAGCCGGTTTTCGAATAGAATTATATTTCAACATCTTACATTCTATCCCCCTACCTCTCAATCATCACCTCATCACCCCTTCAATCTGCATCTTCCTCTCCTCAGCCTGTCTCTTCCTAATCCTATCCCTCCATCTAATCACCTCTGCACCAGCCATGCCCCCGATATATCCCGTGATATGCGATTGATAATCCAAGGTTTGTTTCATCGCAGCACTGCTCGCTCTCCTCCAGGCGAAAATTTCTGACCCAAACAGCATTCCCAGTACTACCCATGCGGGAATCGATGGAGTAAGCTCAAAAAAGCTAATACCCTTATCTCTTTTATACCATAAATCTGCCGCCATAACGCCACATACCGCGCCTGAAGCACCGAGACCTGATGAAATAAAAGCGCTTTTCCATACCCACCCTGCCATTGAAGCAAAAGAGCATGCAGCGCCTATCGAGAAATACAGAGAGAGGAAATTAGCGCGACCAACTTCATCATGGAGATCAATTCCAAAGATGGCAAGAAAGACCATATTTGGGAGAAAATGAGTGAAGGCTTGATGTGAAAAGACACCTCCAATCATTGATAATGCTCGAGGATAGGCAGGGATAATCATAAAGTATTTGTTGAGCATTGTCCAACAAGGCGGCACGCGCCAAAGGAAAAGTACCATAGTGTTAGCCAGAATGAGTGCAGAGACTGTGACAACTGCAGGTGGAATATCTGGAAACATGCGAGAGGCTCGGAGAGGAGGTATGTAGAAATGTGCCAATGTACACGAGACACCAACTGTGAAGAGAACAACTAGAGCCGAAGGCCAAAGACGAGTGAAAGCAGAGAATTCGGGAATAACCTCAGGGACAGTTTCTTGAGCTTTTTTCTCAAAATGTTTGAGCCAAGGATGTTCACCTTTTCGACGAAGTTCTACTCGTGATCTTGGTTTGACGTGATCTAATGTGCCAGTGTTATATCGCATCTCATCTGCTTGGTTTGACTCTTCTTCCTTCTTCTTCTTCTCTAGAGCGGCAGCTTTTGCTTGGTTGGCTTTCCTAATGGCATCTAATCCACTATCACCATATACACTTGTTTTCTCTTCTGCTGGCACCTTCAAGTCATTTGGCTTGTACATATTGAGATTGATTCTTCCCCCTCTCGTCACACCGCCTCCAACATTAGGCACATATGTACCAATTCTTTTAGAATCTGTAACGATACCTCCCTCAATCTCGGCTAGTTCTTGTTCGGCTCGTAATGTTGCGTTTTCATCCTCATCAACTGGAACATTTTTCCTCAGCCATGCTAATGCGTTTTTCTGTGCAACTTCCTCCCAGTATGCTAAGGAACTAGGCTCGTCCGGATCTGGTAGCGTTCCCGCTACTCTTCGTCCATGTATAACTTTTAAGAACCGTTCTGCCGAATCTATATCCATTACACGTCCAAAAATCGCCTGGATTTCCTCCTCTGTGATTGGATCCTCTCGATAATCAAGACCCATTTGATCTTCATAGTCCGCTGGTAGTTGCTCATATTTTGTATATATTGTCTTTCCAAGCGTAGCCTTTGGAGAGGATTTCTTGGGAGGCAATTCCCTAGGCAATGTCGAATTCTTTGGAATCCTTGAAGTCCTTCGTTTCGACGCATAAAACCTCTTCGAGCATTGCAACCCTAAGGCTCCTGACCATCCACAGTTTTCGATTTCTAGTTTCACTGCGCCTGGCCCCCTCCTTCGGAGAGGCGCCGAGGATATCGAATACGGTCGTATAGCTCCATGAGCAAGCCTCGAGGCTAAACCATCAATTGTACTACATGTTTGCAGAGTGACCCAAGTCAGTAAGCACGAACTGCGTGCTGCAGGCCAAAGACTATTCATCTTCAACTTCTTACTATAGTGTCATACCTTGCTTTGAATCATTGGAGGAAAGAACCCCGCTATGGTGTTCTTATTCGCCATCGAATTTCCTCAAGATTAGATTTAGAGATCATAGAAAATATATGAGCACGGACCAATATGCGATAATTCCGCGCGGGCAGCTGTTGCCTCAACTTCAACCCCTCCATTCCTATCACCTTTACAACCTCTCAGATATAATCATCAATTCACGACATCTCGAATATTTACTGCAAACCTCGAGAATCTGAAGAGCCAACACCTCTCTTGTTTCTTGCCAAAGGATATCAGCTTTCACGACTTCAAATTCTGAGTACAGCCGCAAGAGCTACAGACAACCCCTCCAACACCATCCACGAACTAGACAAATAATTCTCAAATCTACCCATATATCAACATGTCCGCCGACGCCCTCCCAATTTCCCCTGCCGCCTTCGCGGAAGCTCTCAAAGATCTGCCCATGTCTACTCTTCACCTCAAAGCCGCCGAATTACGTAATTCCATCGCACATCTCGATTATTCTAACGAAGAACTGAAACCTTTCGCTGAAGGGAGAGCTCCCGAATGTGTAGATGGGAAGGCGGATGAAGATTGGTATGTCGTTTTCCTTTAATTTCTTTCCCGATACTTTGCAAAAAGGAGAATGCGATCCTCTTGAAAATAGCTACTAATTAGCTCTGATAGTATTGACGCTATTCGCGAAAATGAAATTGTAATAGCCCGCATGGAGACCCGCATTTCACTTCTCCGCACAGAAATTGAAGCTCGAGGCGGAGTATGGGGTGAATATGAAGCTGGCGCCGAACCCAAACCAGAAGCAGATGTATCATCTCCCACTCCTGCAACAAACGGAACAACCACTGCAAATGAAGAAAGTAGGAGTAACCCTTGGGCCGATGGAACATTTACTACAGGACGGATTGTAGGAGGTGAAGTTGTGATGGATCCAACACCTGCAGCTACAGCTACATCTACAACAGCGAATGGGGTATCAACGGCGAATGGAGTCACAACAAATGGAACCACGGCAACGACAAGCACAGGAGGAAGATTGGACGATGAAGCGTTACGTCGAGCAATGGAATTACGGATGCGCGAAGATGCTGGTGCAGATGAGGAAGAAGGTATGCATTTGTGAGAAAGTACAATCACAACTAGTCTTCTTTGGTATTCTTGCGGATATAGCTTTTCGAGAAGGGCTTCAAAACCGCCGGCTACGAGAGAAGTTCTTAGAAGAAATCTCGAAGTCCCTGCCAATTATCCTCTACTCATTTCAGCATATCTCGGCTCTTTTCCATGCTACAAGATTAGCCAGACAGTCTCAATGACCGGAACACCTATTTACTTAATAACTAGCCATAATTCAAGCCAAAACACCCACAACGACCCCAGAATCAACAATCAAACTCCTTCATGAGATATAGTCCTCAAACCGAAAGCCAAAATCCCCAATAAAAGAATAAACAAAAGACGAAGGAATTGCCGCCATCCAGAGAAGTCACTTGTAGTATCTAAGACGGAATCCCCATCCATGGCATTTGACTCTTTCCCGACAAGCAGCGAGATAATCTCACCATGAAAACCCGAACTGCTACGAATCTATACGAGCCCTAGCGATCTTGATCTCCAAACTTCTCAATCCCGGGATGTCTGGCAACAATGCTCTTCCCAACCTTGTTTTATACCCACTCCTCCACCCTGCCGGCACAACATCAGCGCTGGGGGCAATACCAGCCCACACTACAAAAAAACCCGAACCTCAGTCTCAAAAAAGTTATTGCTCTAGTTTTTTTTTTTTTTTTTTTTTTTTTTTCTTTGCATCAGCGGCGTTGTAGATACCATTTCTTTTTTTTCTCCCTCTCTCATGTTTATTCGTATGATAGCCCTATAGAATAATCACAATACAACGGCAATAAAAACCTACTCAGCTAGTTACCTCGCTCCCTAGCTGCCATAAAAATCTCTTCAAATAAGAATTCAGGTTGCGTAGGAAACATAAACATACCGAAAGATATAAAGATATAGAAATGTGAAGAAGAATTCGCATCTTGCAAACAATTGAACACATATCACATGTCACGGATCACATATCACGAATCACAAAGCAAAAAGAAATTGATGTAACAAACGGAAAATTAATCATTAGAAATACAATTAAGAGAAGGAGAAGGAGAAGAGAGGAAAGAAATTGCAATCCTGGTATCGAAGAATCCCCAACCCGTTCCTATGCCCGATCCACTAACTAATCACATTAACATGGATATACTCTTATTATTATCAACGTATCAGTGTCTCTGAAAACACATCATACCCCACCATCTCATCCTATCCCTTACCAACTCAACACATCCTTTCTCCCACATCCTCGACATTAATCACCACTCCTCCCCTCCCCTCTCTTCTCCCAACCCCCAACTCAAAAACCCCCTAAGCCTCCTCTCTCCCCGCACTCCCCCCTCTCCCCACAACCGAACTCCTACTCTTCTTCTCCTTCAAACTTCTCCTTGCCCCCGCCCAACTCTTCCTCCCCTCGTCCACAACCAACCTCTCTCCCTTATATCTCAGAACCGGTACGCTCATTCCATACGCCCTCGTTGCGCCCCGCGCATCATGCTGATCAATCTCCACTCGCACCACCACATCTAGACTTCCATCTCCGCTTTTTCCATGATACTGCGGATCCGCTGCTTTATATGCGCTTCCCGCTCCCTGTTCTCCCTTGTGCAGAGGAGATGGTCCGTCTTTTGGTATTTCAGAGAGGGGGAGATCATAAGGTCCTGAAGATGAATCGATTGGTGTTTCTCCATTAGGGGGCGGAATGGAAGATGACGCCGAGGATGGTGAATTCTCCGTGAGGACCGCCCAATTTCGACTTGGCATCGTAACAGTATTACTCTTACTACTCTTCTTTTCATCTCCTGGATCTCTATCGAAGAAACTCAACAGTGTCTCATCAGTCTCTTTATCTAGATGATGAATTTTGTTTCTCTTCGCCAATAAATTCGCAACCGCTTGCGGAGGAGGCTTATTAACAATTGCCGAAGAAATAATGTTTGCCATATACTTGTAATCGGTTGAAACTGGAATTTTCAAATCAGGGTTTGAGTAGAATCGGCCAACGGCGGCGAGATGTACGTCGCCACCAAGAATGGTGATACGGACTGAGAATTCGGATGCGAGGGATTGAAGCTGTTTGATAATATAGTGACGTTCTTTCTTATGAGTGTGTGCTGTGTAATGATCATCGAGATCATCTAGAAGATCTACGCTTCCATCAAAATGATTAAAGAAACTTCCGCCTAGCGATGAGAGTTAGTAGATGATATAGATAGTAGATGTATGAAAATATCGCTAACCAAATCCAAATCGCTTATTCATAAATTTGAGTGGGCCCATTAAGGGGCTCGAAAAAATATTCTCTAACCATGTCAAACGCTACAAATATCAGCATTGGAGCATATTCAAATTGTAATATCAGACTTACTGGGTAGGCGATAGGGATTCCGAGTAAAATAATAAGATGTTGAATAGGATTTGGAGAATCTTTTGCAATTGTGAGTTCTTCTCTAAGACGGTCGAAAATCTTCTTGTATGTTTCTGGATAGTTCACTTGATGGCGTGTACGCTAGATTACTGGTCAATATAATAACTCAGTATAGAATAATGACCACTTACCTCTGTTCTAGCATCAATACCAAAGAAAGCAACTCTTGCGCCCAATCTTGCATAAATGCTGCGGGAGCGTTCTGCTACATATGGCTGCAAATGTTTAGCTTAGTTCATGAGACAACGGGAAAGTACTTACACCAGGGGTATCACCAATAATATAACTTGGGTCAGGAACGTCATTCTCCAACACATATGTGTTTTCTATTTGACGTGGATCAATTCCGCCTCCATCCAGGGACATAGTCTGGGGTGCATCTGAGAATTGTTAGTATATGACAAAACAATAATCTGGAGAACAACGCACCAGTTGTGAATGTAGATGCTGGAGGTGCAAGGTGATGCTGGAAGAGTAAATAGTATTTATGAGCAACACCGCCAATACCACGAAAAACGGGACAACGCATGAATTCATCAACGTATGAGCCAAATCCATCAATGATCTATAAAATTTATTAGTAGCTGAACCTATCATGAGACAAAAGACACCTACATCATGATCATCCCAAAGATTAACTTGAGGAATCTTTCCATTCATCGCAGCAAAAGGTTCTGTGGAATACCTATTTCCTCGTCAATTTTCGTAGTCTAAATCCTCTACTGCAGTCATTAACTTACCAGCGAATGTAATTCTTGACATAATAATCATCGCAATCTCTCCTCAATTGTTCGGGAAAGGGAAATTCCCTTCTCTTGATAGGATTACCAATATCAGTCCAAGGTCTCAGAGGACCATTAACTCTAATTCCATCATTGTAGATCTGGTCTCCACCGCCAAGCCTATCGAATGTCAGTCCGTGTCAATTGAAAAATCGAGGATATTCCTACATAACATGGAAAGGAGCTTCCTCGTGCTGTCGTGCGACATCATTCCAAAGACAAGCACCACTATAAGCATCCTCATCCGTTCCCACACTGAATCCATTACAAGAATGAAACATTATTCTCATACTCTCGGTGACGGCTGGTACGAAAAAGGTTTGTCTATCCGTCTTTCCTCCTTCAGCAAACGTGAGACCGGGGATTGTGTATTCGCATTGAAGTTCTTCTATTTGCATGGGGACTTGGACATGAAATCTCCAGAAAGTATTCGCAACATCTGCATAAAGCTTAATTCCTCTGATTTTGATTTCTTCCAAATCGCTGGAAGTATTGGAAACTCCATTTCGTTGTGGAATATTGCCGTTTGATGCATGTGTCGGGTTCACATTCTCAGAGTAATCTACTCCGTTAATCATTCCAGGCGCTTGATCATGACCATTCAAATGTTCATTCCCAGTAGCAGTACCTGCCCCATTACCATTTTGCGCGGCCTGTCTCCTCTCTCGGACTCGTAATCTCAACTCCGGTACCGCATCTTCCCTGACCGTATGCGAATCAACCACAATCAACACACTCCCGAACCAAACATCATTTTCCATCCGTCTATAGTTAAGCAGCGGACCGCACTTAACCGTTGCCCCCGCGCCATTCCTCTGCACCCCATTCACGGCATCCTTATGTTCCAATTCCTCTTGTTCTCTCCTCGCAGCTTCAAGTTCCTCGGACTGCGCATTTTCATCTACTACGAGTGGTCGATGCGGACTCGGTGAACCTTTTCCTTGGACGCGCGATTTGGTTAAGAAACTAGTCAAATCCTCTTTTTCATTTCTGCCACCTGCTTCTCGAGCTGCGATGTTTGCATGGTTGGAAAATGCGGTGGATTCTTGGTGGCGCCAACGATTTGAGGATGCGTGAGTATCGACATGCTCTTTTCCGTGAAGAATGTCGTCACGATAGTGAGCTGCCATTGCTGATGGCTGGGAAGTTCAGGCGCTGTGGACTGTGTGTGTGTGTGGTTATGTGTGTTTTCTGTCGGCGATGTGCGCGAGGAAGAAGTACAATGTTGAAGGAAGATTGGCTTGTTGATCCTTTCTTGAAGTAAATGGTACGGCCCGTCCGCGTTTCTGCCAGTTGACTCAAATGCGTAATATAATGCTTTGTGCACCCCCGAATCACTCACTGAGTCGCTTGTCTCTGCTCGCAAGTAGGTGGGTATAGAAATGTCAATTCACTCGCTCGCAGGACATAGGATCAAAAACAAGATAGAAATTCGTCCTTGCTGGATAGCGAATGTCACCGTGGCAATGACAACAAAAGCGAAAGAGCCCAACAACAATAACAATCATCATGCATTTCTATCAAAAACAAGTTAAATTCTCACTTTCCCCAATTGCTCTTGGCTTCGTGAACGCCAAGAATGTAATCAAATACAAAGAAATTATATGGTGCACCTATCGCATCTGGTGGGGCTTAAGGTTCTCTGTAAGGATCACGGACCAGCAGGGAACGGGCGATCATTCATGTATGAAGTAATGTGTGAGGACGAGTGTGATGAAGGACGGAGCTGCGTTTGCTCTGTTGACCAATTGGAGATGCTTTGTTATTTCTCTTGCTTCCCTTCAAGCGGCTACATCCATTCGAATCGAATCCGTACATTCCTAGCTTGGATGCCATACTCGGGATCTAACATGGACACCACCTACCCACACACACGCGCCAGAGTCTTTGCACACTGCCGCAAACCCACCTCGCGCCCACCTACCCTACGACGACCTAGCCACTTCATTAACCACAACTCTCCAGATCACATCACAGCCCGACCCACCGCCTCGTCCATAAACAAACCAGAACCCATACCAACACCTCCGCACCAGCCACTACACAGCCATCACGCCAGCCATCTCCCAAGATCTAATCACAAGCCGTGAAATAGCGTACACCCTACCCTCACATGTCGCTCGCTAGTTTCAGGTCAACGATCGATTAGCTGACGCAGTCGACGAGGGAGTCTGCTTGGCACGGGTGAAAGTAGCCTTATGAAGAGAACGAATCACTTGAACACATATACTTGTGTATGTATGCATGCATGTATGTCCTGAGGGGAGTTTGAAGAATGATTTAGAAATCGCAATGCTTGATCACGGATGTCGTTTCTGGGCATTGGGTGCTTGTCGGTGCTTGTCCGTACCTCACTCATCATTGACTGTCGGTTCGATGTTCGCACATGCCACACTGCAATCAATTGTGCATCTCCAAAATCAACCCGCGGATTAGAAATCTTTGTGCTGGTATTTGATACCGCCTTTTGGGGTGTGGTGGTGCAGGGAGAGTGCCCAGTGGAAGTCGTCGGGTTGGTTGGGATGGCTGCGGTTGAAGAGGATGGTGTAGAGGGCGTTGGGTTGGAGAGTTGATAGGGACATGATGGATGGGTTGTTGATGTGGGTTGGAAGGGGGTAGGATGGAGAGAATGGGTAGAAGGTAGGTTGTGCGGTTGATTGAACTCGAGGCTTTTTTGTAAGAGGTAGCTATGATTATGTCTCTAGATCACTCATTTATTCATCTGGTGATACACTTTGGTGATGATATCGTAGGTACTTCTATGGGCGTACTCCATAACACATATACATATCCACGACTTTCCAATCTGAAGACGAATTTTCAAATGTAAAAAGGAGGTTCATTATGAGAGCATATCTATCTTGAGGGCATCAATGAATGATAAGTAAACGACTACCCCGACTTTCTCGACACTGTCTCATTGCGATATTTATTATACATACCGCCAGACGCCCAAATAACAAAAATGAAGATGCTTATTATTGTTATATTCTAGCATAGGAAAAACACATCATAATATTCATATCATTACATCCCTTCCTTCCACAGCCATACTCTGGTCCCATACGAACTTTCTTCACAAGTTCACAAAGCAATCAATCAATAGTCTCAAGTACTTACAATCCCAATCCTATCCCTCCCTCGACTTTCTCGTATTTTTATTCTGTGACTTCAGCAAGTTTGAGTATGAGGTAATTATCTATATACATCTGTACACTTGTGTGTATATAAACATGTAACTTGTACAAGTGATATCTGGGATAGATTGTGATTAAATGAGATGTTGAAATATAGAAGAAATAGGTAGTGGAACAATTATATCACATTGCATTATTTTATTTCATTTTACATCGTAGTAACTTATACTCATAGTAATAAAATAAAATAAAAGTTATTAAAATCCTTTATTAATTCATTCATTCAATGTCTTATTATAGATATAACTATACAATGTATATAGTTGATAGATATTAAAGAAGTGAGTATTGTAATAGTAAGTAAAGCAAGTAAGTAAGTAAATTCAACAATCATCTCTCTATCTGTAATCAACTACCCAACCCCAAAAAATCCAAGTACCTCAGCACCTACCTATCTAGTCTAGCACATACCCAAGAAAAGAAATTAACAATCCAACCTAAACGAAACTAGAACTAGAACTAAACAAGCACATACATATATACATACATAATACATACATACATATGTACATGCATACCAAACCAAGTCAGCCGATCGAAATGCAACGGTTCGAAACCAGAACTCCGGATTGTGTGTGGTTACACGACATGTGGATGCGGTGGCTGTTTTGGGTAAGTAGGTAGCTCGGTAGGTAGGTAGGTATAGGGATTGGAATGGGGATTGGAAAGGTCGTGGAGGAGAGAGTGTGATTGAGAATTAGAATTAGAATTAGAATTGGCTGTTGGTAGTCAGGTATTACACTATGGCTGTAAAGTTGACTATGAGGAGATGGGTGGGTAGATGGATAGATCGAGATGTAGAAAGGTAGATAGAGATAGGAAGGTAAGGTTATGAATAGTGGATAGGCGAGATATATGAGTACACCTCCTCCTCCTCCTCCTCTTTACTTCACCGATATCTAACAGGTATCCATTCTCAAACCATACCTCCTAGTCAAGATGAACCCCAACCCATCCAAGGATCATCACTTACCTGCCGATGTTCAGTTTCACGTTTCGAGTTTTGTGTTTCGTGTTTCAAAAACGTGTACAGATGTGGCAAGATTGCTCACTGCCTGCGAGATCCTCAGGGTCCACTTCACATTTTCACATTTTCATTCATTCTCTGATTGATTGCTGATTACTGATACTTGCTGTTTGGTTCGCGGTCTTTGGGAGTTTGGACTCTGGAGCGTGCAATCGAGGAAAGGAAAGGGTGCGTACGGACGGACTACGGAGTATGAATTGCGTGGGCTGGGTAGGCTGGCTGGTGATGTGATTTCCTTGCAAATATCTAGGGAGCGAGGGAGGTGGATGGACGGACGGGAAGGGATTCTGTGGGGATCAATGGGTGGATGGATCGGGGGATGGTTTTGGATTACTCGGTCAGTAGATAGATGGATGGGTATCGGGCTGGTAGGTGGGGGATTGCGTTTTGGATGTCTGAGAGTTGGATTCTTGGAATGGATAGCATTGGAATGGGGATAGGATGGCGATGGATGGTGGATTGATCAAGATGTGTGCCAGGAGATGAGGAGGTATCGATGTAAAAGAATTGAACATGATAATTCTCATTTCATCTCTTGACACACAACACAACACAACACAACAACGCTTCCAATTCAACCTCGGATATCTCTTCCCATTCATAAAACATAACAGACCCCTCCCTCGTGGCGATGGCAACATTATATGGGGCAGCAAGGGGGGGGAGCAAGGGGGATGTCAATTCCCATACCCCCGCTAATCCCTTTGTATGGAGTACCAAGTATGTACCGTACCTGATCGGATTGGAGCGTCGAACCCAATTTCCCGTCGTTGATGGAGGAGGAGCAGCTCGGGGTGGTGTTTGTATATGCGTGTTGTGGTATGGCTTCCCCATCCTTCATACGATATGATTCTGATCATCACAATTAAATGAATACATTTCACAAGTGATCATCGGAGCAATAACATGTGTTGAGAAACATTACTATCTACTATCGACTATCGACTAGATTGCATCTCGTTTCTCCGTGCTCTGCTACTCAACTAGATCTCAGTCGCTTGGCCGTTTAATCCACCCCCTGGCTATCGATAAAGGGATGCATCCATCAATTCAATCATACTGTAAGCAAGTTCATTCATTATTCGTCTGTTCGTATTATACACCCACGGGAGTACGTGTGACTAAAAAGATACGGGAATCCTCTTCCAGACCGTACCGTCGTGCTATAATATCTCGACCTTTCATCCAAGCCTCAATTCTTAATAAGTGCATGCAAAATACGAACGTGGTCTTGTCTTGTCAACTGATTCTCTGGCATCACTTCAAATACGATTCAACACTATTCTACTTCGCTTTCCTCACGCATTCGTCCCTTCACTCCAATTCCACACAGCCAATTCCAAAAAGACACACACCACCAGAGTCTCACCATATTCAAAGTCAAACGTGGAGACTATCTGGAATAGAGACCATCGCCATACCATTACCATTACCATTACCATTACCATTACCATTACCATTACCATTACCATTAGCATCATCCCATCCCATCCCATCCTTTCCCTCCACATCCCTTCCGCTTGGACTCGAAGCAATATCAAAATAGAAATTACGGAGCACAACGAAAGCTTTCAAACTACTTATAATTAGCCAGTCTAATCATTTGTTACACCATCATTGTCATTGTCGATCCTTCATATTCTAACTTCTTCCCATTCTATATTTGTTACAAAGGTTTCCACTCAATTGGGGCTTCAAAAAATTCAATTGATGACCGCGGATTAAGATTGGCTACTTCATCAACCTACCAGCCACGAAAGCCACCAATCATCCCGTTCACACGTCCTATACCCTTCATGCGAAACTCCATTTCTTGGGATTCCTACCTCACTCAAACTCAATATTTACTTGTATAATTGATACAAAAACTCACCTTGAGCAATACTTCAAGATATTATCGAAAAGGGTCCATCCCATCCTGCCCGCATATCTCAAACCAGCATTTTCCCAGTTGAAGGTCCCATTCCCGATTTCGAAACAAGCCGCAACCACAGAATGAGTGAACTGCGCAACGTCACCTTTATGCGTTAAACTTTTTCTCCATCATCTCCTCATTTTGCAATCCTATAGACGTCTCTTCTCCTTTCTCCATATCAAAGAATTGAGAAATCATGTCTATAGATGTTGCTCTACAATCCGTTGCATTCTACATATTATCCTGCTCGACGTGCGCCAAGATTAGCCATAGGAGGAAAGCCAAAGAACAGGCCAAACGAGAACGAGTCGAAAAACATGCATTGGAAACCGAACAACCGGGCCTGTATAGGCATCCTTCACCGTTCTCGACAAATCCATATTGGACAGAAGAAATCATGATGGGGCCCGGTCCACCGAATAAAAAAGGAAATAAGAAGGATAAGAATGGAAGTCAGAGAGGGTTAAATACAGCAGGGCAAGGAAGCAGTTATGCGAGTAGTGCGGGGATGAGTACGGATACAGGTAGTAGTCCTACGATTGTTGAAGAGGGATCTCGAATTTCGGGAGAGGGATGGAATAGGAAACGATATCAACGCGAAGATGAACAACTTTGGGGCAGGGAAACGTATGGACCAGGTCATAGAATTATGGATGCAATTACAAGGGCTTCGGAATCCGCAGGGAGAATGTTCAACATGGATGGGAGACCGAGTAGTAACCATGGATCGGATGGAAACCCAGAAACGTATTATATTGCGAGAAATCCACCAGTGAACGATTTACATCCACCAATCGTTAGTACGGCACCGAGGAGCAAAGAAGAAACAAGATGGATGATACAACCACCTCCTTCGGCGAAAGTAATGGAGGGTAAGGAGAGAGTAGTCAGTACTAGTAGGAATCGAGCTGGCAGTCATGGAAGTAGTCGAAGAGGCACAGAAAGTCAACCATTAGGACGAATCGTCACGGAAAAACTTATCGATGCCAAAGTTCAACGTGGAGAAACCCCTTCCAAATTAGAAATCCGTTCTTTCACAAACAGAGGTCAACAACACGATCGGAACAGAAGTTCATCGACCGATTCGTGCAGCTCTTCAGATGGATACACAACAAGACGATCCAGAAAACCATCTCCAATCACAGTTCCCAAAGCTGGAACTAGTAAACCCCGTGGAAAAGCAGAGCACATCCCTATACGAGACTCGGAAGTGGCGACAGAAATGCGGGAGACGAATGGCAATGGAAGACCTCTTCTCGCGACCATTGTTAGCTCGTCGAATGTGACTCCACAGTTACATAAGAGTCAAAGTACGGATTTACCATTGAGAGAATTATCGGGATCAACTACTGGAACTGGAAATGGAAATGGAAGTTCTAACTCGTGGATGAATGCAAAGGAATATCGAGCTGCGGCTGCGAGTGAATCGCTTCCAGATACGAAGAGAGAAGTGAGTATGACGATGAATGAGGGAAAATTGTCAAAGCCAGAACATGTCGAGGCATGTGCTACACATAGTGACATACAGACATAAATGTCACCTGTTGGGGGAGTGACGGGGGACCCATCCACGATTATGATTGTCGCTTTACCACAGCGTTCATTTCTTATATTCTCTTTTCCTTTCTTTTGTTTCTCTACTTGGAGACAGTGTTTCTATCTTTCCAAGCCAATTTTTGTCCGTTTTTGTCTGATTTCAAATTTGTTGGGTTTAGCATATCCAAATCATTGGTCTTGATTGGTGTTGATCTGGGTATTGGACAACGGAGCAGGCGTTACAAAATTTTCGGTCAGGAAATGCATACGTCCTTGGCTTGGCAGCGAAAAGAATGGTGTATAGGTGTTTCGGGATTGAAGATATTTTTACTTGTTTGTTTCACTTCTGTGTTTATATTTGTGTTTGGGAAGGGAATTACGTTTCTTTTCTTTTCTTTTTCTTTTCTATTTCTTGGGGATAGGATGGTGTTTAGCATTTTGGGGGGCATGCGGATTTGGTTGGTCTGGGTTGGAGTGAGAAGGGCGCTCAAAAGGGGTTTGGGGGTTTATGGGTGAATGATATTGGTGATTTTCATGAAGTTTGGAGAGGTTTTTGGGGTGGGGTGAAGGGGTGGGGTGAAGGGGTGGAGGGTTGGAGGGGTGGAGGGTTGGAGGGGTGGAGGGATGTGTATATATGCATTGTGATGTGGTCATGATTTGTGAGATGTGTTTTGGAGGGAGATTTGGGCTATTGGATGGGGGATGTGAATGGGAAGGGGTGAAGAGAGATAGGGAGGAGAATGATGAATTTGTTTGAGTTGAGTTGAGTTGAGTTGAGTTAAAGAATAAGGAGGAAGCCGAGAGAATGAAAGATATAAGAAAAGGAAGAAGGGAAGGAAGAAGATGAAGGAAAGGCAGAATAGGAGAACCGAAGAAAGTCAAAACAAATCAAATTACATCAAATCGAGGAAATCAAAACAAATGAAAAAAAATCAATATAATACAAATCACATTATATTATATCATTCGTGTATATGTAAACTCAAATTTTTGATATCAAGTTAGGTTTGATTTTAATATTCGATGAAAATCTAATGAAAATCTAGGAAATAGTATGGAATTATAATAATATTGTAATTTGTAACTTAGTTTTTTAGGGACATGAAATATGATCGGATAGAATAGAATATAAGTGAGATATTAGATGGAATAGAATATGAGATATTGGATTAGATTAGATTGGATATAAGATATAGGATATGCGATATTGAATAGAATATAGGATGGGATATGAGATATTAAATAGGATATGAGCTATTAGATATTAAATAAAATATATATACTATCCCATCCCTCTCCTCCTCTCCTCCTCTCCTCAAACTCCCCTTCCCTAAAAAAAAACACAAAAAAAACTCACTCAAAAAAAAATTCATATTCAAACACCTATCTATTAATCCCTCTACTTATTTCCCTATCAATCTATCAATCTATCAATCTATCAATCTATCAATCTATCAATCTATCAATCTATCAATCTATCAATCTATCAATCTATCAATCTATCAATCTATCAATCTATCTTCACATCTACCTATCTACCTACCTCTCTCTACCCTCTAAAACTTTTACTCTAGGCGGCAGAAACGAAAACATAGGAAAATATAGAGCAGAACAAAACGGAAAAGAATAAAGCTCTTCTTATGATACAAGATTACAATAACGATATATAATAGATAGATAATTCAGACATTCGCCAAACAAACCACATCTCAATTTCCACATCAACATCCACATCAATACGCACATCAAAACCCAACACTCTCAACAATCTCAAAACTGAATAAATATTCATCATTGATATTCTCTACTACAACTCACAACTCACAACTCTTATTCTTATTCTTATCCTTATTCTTATTCCTATTCCTATTCTTCATATGATTTCCAACTCTATTCAAGCGGATTCACATCACAACATCCAACACCCAACCCAGTCAACAGATAGGTAGGTATCTATACAAATAACTGACGCTATCCTGTCTTGTGCAATGTACACACCCACCCCCTTTCACATTTCCAATTATCTGCTTATTGTTCCGCCTACGCTTCCACCTCCACTCTGCCAATCCAATCCAATCCCATCCAACGATGGCAAACGATTCGATACCAAAAAAAGCAAAGGCAAAAAAAACAACACAAAATAACGCCCCAACGCTCGCTGTATGGGAAAATACCATACACAAAGTTTTCCATTCCGAATCCTGAAATCTTGAATCTCGAATCATCATTTTCCTGATTCTCAACCCAAACATGGATATAATATTTGTATCTCCCACTCAACCCCTTCCAGCCTTTTCCCACCTAACCCCCTATTTTCCATCCGCCATCTTCCTACTAGCCTTTTTGATAATGTTTGCTGTCTTCTCCACCAATTTCTTCGCTAGTCCCCAATCTCCTACTTCAACTGCATCGCGGATAGCAGGGAAAAATGCCTCATCATATCCAGACCAGAGTTGTGGGCCAAAGATTACATGTTTAAATTGTGTTCTGTTGGGAATCTATTTTGAGATGTTAGTAAATGAGATTAATGAGAGATATAAAAAATTTAGGGGACATGAGGTGAGAGAAGGAGGGGGAAAACAAGAACCCCAAAGCAAGAAAAATGAGAACATACCCCACCACCCTCCTCCAAATCCAAAAGATGCGTTTCGAAATTCGCCATTCGAGTATTATGACTCTTCCTATGACTTGCTAATCCCGGGCTTTCAAATCCTCCACTTCCTAATACCAATCCATCCCATTCCAATTCAAATTTTTCAAATCGTCTCGCATCTTGCGCAAACTGTAATGCCGCTTCCCTCAACGGTTCTGTTGACCAAGGTACATTACCAGCTTGATTTGGTCCTTTTGATTCTGCCCAATTTTCCAATTCCATTACCCATTTAGTAACTGATGCGGAATATGCTCTAATATCAAATGGCAGAACTGCTCTATCGCAAAACTCAAGAATGAGAAGGGCCCATACTTGAGCTAAAAGTTTATGGTATCGAAAACCAGGATCTCCTTGACTAGCCATCCATTCAAAATTATCATACGCAGAATGATATGGATAAACCGGTCCCTCGAATCCGAAATCCAAAGAAGAAGTTCCTGCCATATCTTGAAACGCAACATAATCACTTCCAGCACCCAAACCATCTAATTGAGCTTTCCTTTCATCCCAAAGTTGTCTCAAGGTTGCATTCTTATAAGGATCAGTTGTACGATCTAGAACTCTAAGTAGTGCTTTTTTGAAAACCGGACTTCCAGCTGCTCGGAATGTATCGCCACCAACTGCTACATCGACGTTCAAGTAAACAAATGCATCTTTGCGTAGTTTCTCCATGTTCTTTTCAACATGTTCCGTAGATCCGATGAGATTGTATTCCTCACCATCCCAAGATGCAAATTCGATAGTACGTTGTGGCCGCCAACCTCGTGAAACAAGATCACCAAAGATATGCATAACTTCGAGGAATACCGCTGTACCTGAACCAGGATCTGTTGCACCAAAAACCCAAGCATCACGATGATTACCAACAATGACGGATTTCTCCTTTTGTTCAAAACCGGTAATTTTTCCCAAAACATTCCAAATAGGTTGTTGCTCAACTTCATCCTGTTCATTAACAAGATGGACCTTGGGGGTTGAAAGGTTTCCAGACCAATATTTAACATCAGGAACTGCTCCCTTCCACACTGGAGGACATTCAATTCCAAATCCCTGAATAGATTGTAAAAGCCTTTGTGCGTCTCCCCACGAGATTGGAATACTAGGAATACTAGTCAATCCTGGATTGTTCTCTTTCGATACGCGTTTCGCTCCTTTTACGCTTGCCCATCCAGGTGTAAGAACATCTCCAACTACCCAGCTCATCAAGCTGACTGCGCCTCGTTGAACTCCATCTTTGGGCATGTATCTACCATTGGGGGCGGTATCGCCCAAAGTAAATCCATCATCTGCAGGATCACTGTACATTATCACAGCTTTGAAACCCCAAGGTTCCGCAGCCTTGACCTTCAAAGCTCTGTCTCCCTGCGTGCCATAATATCTGACCAAAGCAATTGCCCCTCTTGTATCAATTCCACCATCGTAAAATGTTTTATAATCGGCTTGCGAACCATAATTACAGTATAACAATGGGCCTGTAACATCTCCCGCTTTTGAATGGCCATGGAAAACCGGTGTTTGTTGTCTCGGTGGATTGGTATAAAGTTGCGGCTCATCAATCTTTGCCTGCCAAATCGGATTCCCATCTTCCCCAAGTAATTCGATTTTCCTTCCTCCCTCCTTTGGATAATTGAGGTACACTCCATATTCATCCATCTTTACGTCCTCCAATCCATTCTTCACCATGAGTTCCTGTACAATCTCTGCCAAAATATAATCTCCCTCCGTACCCGCCAAATGATCCGTCTCCGTAATTCTATTCATCCATCTCACAATTCTCTCTTCCGAAACACTTTCCTGCACGAATATCCTTACGCTTTCCGCTGGGAACATCTGTCCTCCAATTCTATTCGCCGCATTCGAGAACAGATCACTCATAAACAACAGATAAACCACTGCCATAACAAGTAGTATTGCAAAAATCCTTCCAATCACTATACAGAAATTCGCATCGATTCTTGGCCAACCAATCCTCCGTATCCAAGGAATTCGCGACGATAACGATGCAGAAAGACTCGACATTCGTTTCCCCCAAGTCGATTGTTCGGTTTGCGGATCCTGCATTTCCATTTCTTCCATCTCTCTACGCACCTCATCATCATCCTCGCTTTCGCGTTCTCCATGTTGATTTAGAAACGTATCTTGTTCCGTGCTGCCTCGATTCGAAATGCCATCTTCGGTGGGAGGAGGACGATAACCGGCTCTGCGGGTAGGAACTGGAATTCTGGCGCCGATATCATGGCCCAAAAGACCTTCTCTCTCGGCAGGATGTGCAGTTTCATTGGAGGAATTGGAACGGGGGGTTATGGGTGTTGAGCTCTGAGAGGATTCGCCGATAGCTTCGGAGTAGGTGGGTATGGGGAGAGATTCGTAGATGTGCTTTTCGTCCGGCATTGTGAAAGTTGTGCCAATTTGCTAGATATGGAAGAGGAAGATACCACTTCTCTTGGTGGTTGAGTTTGTGTGCTAGCGATTGATAAAGTTGTCGAGTTGTAAGGTTGCGAATACGAAGGGCGGCCGATAATGGACGTTTTGATAGATCTCTAAATATTAATGTGCTTTCAAACTCCTTGATTCACGAAATTGTCCAAAAGAAATATGAGTCCGTCTAGAAATCCTTTAAAATTTCAGGCCAGCTGTTATTTCATACTTATTGTATGATCTCGAAGTTTCAAAGTATTGTGAATTGCTTTGGTGGCTTAAAAGTTGAAGCATGTTCGAAAGTCAATGGGTTATCTGCGACACAGACAATCACAGACTCCATTATCAAGGGATTCGCGTCTTCGGTAACCTTCCCCTGTCGATAAATCCACCAGTGGTTTTGATATGCAAGAATACGGAGAAGGGAATGTGTAAGATTATGAAACGGTTTATGATAAGAACTCAGCAATATATCTATGCACAAAGACTAATGAAGCATCACAATTCAAGATTTATGATCTGGATGTTGAAGAGCCGGTCTCGATGCCATAAATTGTGAGTACATTTTGTTGTTGTTCTGTTTAGCCAAGGATATCACAACTCAAATTTTCAATGGTCTTCAGAAGTATACGATGCACATACTCAGAGGAACTTCGATTATCATCTCTTCTTACATACATAACCTACAGCTATGTTGATGTTTGCCAATTAAATCAAACCCATCACTTTTTTGCTGAAAAACGAGCCAAGTAAAATCTAAGTACATTCGCTGCATTATTTTGGTCTTCGTAAACATAAGTGCTGGCTTCCAAAAAAAAAAAATCATACCCAGGGTCTATCTCTTACCCTCTTGTCTCCATCAAAGCAAATAACCCCAAGCCATCTCACGTAAATTTACATAGAGTATGATCCATTTCATGCTCTTCGAAAGTTATTAATAAAGAAAGAAGATGGTATTTGCTTGGGGTTTAAGGTGCAGCTGCTGTTACTACACCTTCATAGTTTCGAGAAGTAATGTTATCCAAAGTACGTTGGAAATGCTTTCTTGGTTCGTTGATTGTGGCAGAATCTTGATTTCCTTGAAGGTTTGAATGGATCAACTCAATAAGGCCATTTAAATATTTGGTTGTAACCTATCGATTATATTAGATATGTGTTTTCGTAACTATGTATGGACGGGATACTTACAGCTTCATTCTCTTGCTCGAAATAATACACATAACGATTGAGAATTTCAACGAAAAGTTCCACCGAGACAGCGGTATCCATACATGCATCCGCAACGCGGAGTGCACGCTGAAGACACTCAAGCACACGCTTCCCATCACGATAGAGCTACAATACGTTAGCCACGATTCTAAATAACAATGATTATTAACACTTACATTCTTCTCATCCGTTTCCCCCTTTGCTGCGATAGGCACGGCCCACCAAAGGTGACTTGCTAGGAATACAGCACGACATTGATCAGGCTTCTTCAATAGCTTACTACCATGTAGAGCGCATTTAGTAATGAGGGTATCATAGTTCTCCTTGCTGAAATTTCGTGTTTCATGCAAAGCAGACGCAATAACGCAAACTGCTTGGAATTGAGCCCTAGAGTCGCTGATACTTTCTTCGTAGATAGTGAATGCTTGGGCAAAGAACTCATAGCTAACCTCTTCAAAATTGGTCTGATCAGCTATTTGTCCGCAAGCCACAAAAAGCCTCAAACAAAGTTCAGCAGACCCAGAGACTCGGGTGTACATAGTTGAAAGAGTTGAATGCATAAACTTGAAGAGAGCCGATATTTGTGACTCCCAGTTATCATCATAGTGTTCTCTGGTCTTGAAACGTCTCGCGCGCTTCATGGCTGACGTTATGAGAGCCGGAGTTGTAAACTTCACACGCTCATTCCCTTCGGAATAAGCAGCCTTGGTAGTTTGTAGAAGCTTAAACTGTGTATCGTTGTCATCGCTATGGATCAGATGAACGATTCTAGCCAACCACCCCTGCTCTTCTATCGTTTCATCAGTCTCAACAGATTTGCGCTGTACGCCAGCGTAACTGGCTGGGGGCTGAGATCCTTCCTTGATCAGAACCTTAAGAACTTCGAGAACTCCCTCTAGCGAGGCGACAGTAGAAATTTTGGTTGAATTGCCTTGTAAGGTGCGAGCGACTTCGCCAGCAACAGCTCGACGTGTTGGATATATTTGTAGTTGTAGTAGTGGGATATAAGTCGGAAGAGATAAGGCTGTGAAAATAGAAGCGTAGGAGTTGATTGGTGTTAGGAGCAAGTTTAGTATATTTTTCTGTGCCTCGGGAGAATGCAACTCAGGGGTATTGGCATATGCTCTGACCCTCTCTGAGGCATAATTCAGGACCTGATCGACGTAGTCTAGACGATCCGGATGAACTTTTAGTGCTAAGTTGACTAAAGACACTAACAATGCTAAGGTATCTTGTACGGACAAGCGCTGAGAAGCAACAAGATGCATTACTTGGTCAAAGAAGATTTCATACAGCTTGATATTGTCAGGAACAACATTTTGCTTGTCATTGGCACCATCATTAACGGTTGTCTCAGCGACAGACTGAGTATCAACTTCAGTTGGAGCCACGCTGAGACTATCATCAGCTTGTTCAGTGGGTTTCGAGTCTGTGTTCTCTCCATTTGTCTCAGTCGACGGGAGATCACCGTTTGATTCTGAGGACTCCGGTGCTGGAGCTGGGTCTGGCTTCGGCTCAACAGCTTTGCTCTCCTTATTCAACCGAATTGTTTCGAGTAACTTAGTAACAGCCTCCTGCTCTAACTTCTCACGGTCTGCTCCAGAAGTCGATTCTGATTCTCGTGCAGCATATGCAGAAAGTCTATCCATCATAGCTATGACGATGACTTTCATGTTTACATGAGGATTCAATCTCGATACAGCCGCTAAGAACTGATCCAAGGTGTGAAGGTGATATTCATCAGGGAAGACCTGTGTGATTACTTCTAGCAAATATTCCTGGGCTAGAACATCGCGACATTGCACTACTTGTTCAAGCAGTGGCTGAAGAATCGTATTCTTGTAGACATCCAGATCCACCAATTGACTCAATCGAACTAGATTACTTCCGACCAGCAATTGAAGTTCTTTCCTCTCTTGTGTCCTCATCTCCCTTTCTCGGGAATGCCCTTGGTGTTGTAGTCGTACCCATAGCTTGTTCATTTCCACAAAGTTTGTGAGAACAAAACTTATCGAATCCGTCAGATTCCCTTCGGGTCCATCGCCATCGCCTTGAGGTAAATGTTCTCGAGCTTGTCCTGATAGGTAATATCTGAGGAATAATCCTCTAGTGGGATGTTGTACTCCACGACTCATTTCCATCATATCCTTCATGATTTCCTTTACTGGAGCTTCTGGAACACCCATATAGACTGTGCCGACTGTTACCATCAAGTAAAGTCGAGGAACAATGTTTCCAGCATATTGAACAAGCTCGTAAAGATCGGCGAGATGATGAGTGGGATGGGAATCTTTGAGGTGAGATGATAGGTGTCGCAAAGCATCAAATACTGCCATGTATAACTCATAGTACTGTTTGGGTCCTAAACTGCTCGTTCGAAGCTCGGAGACAAGTGTTGAACTGTATTTGAGAGGAACAAATCAGCACAAGATCATTCTCAACTGGCGCATGTATTATAATCATTACAACCACATAGATCAGCTTCGAATATTCCAAGTCCATTGACATACCTGCACTTCAGAGCATCCATAAGCTTCCCGGGGCTTTCTAAACATCGTCGCATAAGTTGTGTTTGTTGACGGACAACATTCAAGGCATCTTCGAGGAGTCGTGCCTGATCCTCCACGACTTGAGGTGGAGAAGCCATTATGGCAGACTTTCAGGTACAGTTGCTTGCGCAGCAGAAATTATTCGTAGCCCAAGCAAATAACAATTCGAGAATGGTTGAGCGACTAGTGTAGATATCAGATATTCGTATGTGATTCCAAGATTAACTGGTGACGACCAGTTTCCGGGGGAAGGAACGCTAATAAGCCTCCCAATGTACAATTGATTGACAAGGATTGTTTTTGTCCAATCATGTATCAACGGGTGGGTGGTTTATCCGAAATCCGAAAAGCGTCACCAGTCTTGTGCGGAATTCGAAATTTGATGAAGTGATGCGGTGTATTTTGGAATGGAATAGGATAATGGAGAGTTGAAGTTCGAAGCTAGATATACCACTTTGTTTTGCAGTGGGATTAACATCTTATCCTCAATCAAGCGATTCTATTACACGCAGAGAACAATCGAAAGCAGCTTGACATGTGAATAACGTTATCTGAATTTTAATTATCTTCATTACTGAGTATCTTAAATCTCGACATCTAATATGGCACTACTGTGTCTCTTCGTATCCCTCGTGTGATCATTAATATAAAAGGCTTGCCAGCTCTTGGCGCCATATAATTCCTGAACTCCAAATAAATCTTGCCATCCCAAGACGCATACATAAATACAAAACCAAGCACATTTTCCGAGCTGTTAGATTGGATCACAAACTTGGTTTTCGACCTAATGATCTTATTCCATCACTCGTCAAATGCCAGGGAAGCAACGTGGTTTCAACCTGAACCTTCTGTCACAAGAATTTCCCTTGCGGTGTAGCATCCCTCAAAAACTAAGGGGTGGTCGAGCATTCAGAGTAATGAGTCAAAACTTGCTCACTTTCTAGGTATAGTAGTCGTAGAATTCCACAAAGGATAGCTAGTGAACGAGTTTCCACTATCGTAGGAGGTGGTGGTGGCTGAAGGGAGGGCTGTAATAGCAGGCCAACTCGACAATATTCCAGTGTAAGAAGGCACCCACGGGGACGATGGAGTAGTGGTGGGGAATGAGACGGATGAAGTCTCGTCGGTGCATGTGCTTGACTGTGATTCGAGAGTTGGAGTCGGACTAGATTCTTGGGAAGTAATCAAGCTGGTGACGCTGGGGATCACTGAAGATAGCGACGAGGGAGATTCGACTGCAATTGACGATTCAGAAGCACTGAAAGAAGTCAAAGGCGATGCGGTCAACTGTGTGGTTGAAGCTGACGCTGTGGCTGTTGCGGATGAAGTCGATTGTGTCAATGACTCAGATGGTTTTGATGATTCTGACGCACTAGATGCGATGATTGCCGAACTAGTCGTTGCTGTTCTTGATGAACTAGATAAGGATACCGAAGGAGTGGAGCTTGCAGAGGAGCTTGCAGAGGTAGAGACTTCTTTTGATGAAGATTTGGAAGTAGTCGCTGCAGAAATATCCACAACTGAATAACTGACGCTAATGACTGTGGTCGGAGATGATGTAACAGTAACTGAAGTAGTCTCAGTTGTATCCGAACCTTTCACAGTCTGAGTTGAGACAACGTGATTTGTAGTTGTAGTCAAACCGGTCTCGATCACTGTTTTTGTTGTCGGCTCCTCGGTTTTGGTGACTGTCTCTATGACAGTAGTTGCTTTCCCATTTCCACTACTTATGGAAGTTGAAGAATCTCCCTGAACATTGACAACCGAGTACGTAGCCCTCTTTACATGTTCCACCGAAATGATATCTTTTTGAATAACTGGGAGCCCTGATGATAGCAAAAAGAGCGTGGACAACGCAAAAATATTGGAAGTGGAAGTATTCAGACGCATGGTTGCATCAATTTGTAAATATATAGGAATGAACTCGAGAACAATTGTTTATGGTCTGAGATTGGAAGGACTTACATGGAATAATGAGATGCATCATATTATACATACCTCATGCAATTTGTTTATGGAGGCTGGGAAGGAATCTTTTCAATTACGCGTGGTGAAGGCTGGGATTGCTTTGCTTTGTTCCCGTGACAATTGATAATTCAAGTGGCTGGGAAGTAACATCGCTAAAAGTAAACAGCACGCATGTGAGCATGGTTATCTTCTAATAGAAAAGTCGTTTAAAAGAGCAGATAAGATCAGATTCTAGTATATATGGATACTGTGCAATTGCGGACAGTGGCCTTGGCCTTCGAGGTTGATATTGAAAATTGAAGTGGCATTTTCCATTTATGGAGGGGTAGATTAGTAATCGAAGTGGTAAACGAATTCGTCTTAGATTTGGATGAACTATGAGTGATGATCAAGAAATGCAACAGTATCTTTAGCAAAGTGGAAAGATAGAAGTATTGCAGTATCCATTGATTGCAATTGCGATGTAGAAGAGCTCTGGTGGCTTTGGAAAGATGTTTACTAGTCATCTATCGATCATGAGTTGTTTGTCCCCTGAAATGATGGATATTTTTCAATCAGTAACCGACACCGACTCGTGAGAAAAGACCCGATGATTTTCCGATAGACGCATGCGATTTTTCCATCCGAAATTTTCAACTACTATCTGCACTGAAGTTTGAACACACGAAAACTCTTTACAAGGAGTTCCATACACACTGACTATTCGTAAAGGTGTGTTCAAAGCGTTAGCGGTATGTTATCGCAACTGCCACCCCTACAAAGGGGACTCGAGGACTGCCTAGTAGTCACAGTCTACTGCACCAGGGCCATAACAATCCAAACCAGTTCATCGATCCGTTCATGATTTCGCCGAAGAACTGCCCAAGTTCTTAGCAGCATGAATCGCCATCATAGTATCATGCTAGGTGACAGACAGACTTATCTCCCAAATCTAGTTTCTTTTTCGGCGATGTGGTATGATTCGACTCGGGTCTACCTACAGATTACTATGCTTATAAAGAGCCACTGCAAACACGATTCAGTATTTCGTTTCGAAGCACGTTATCTATTAAACCTATTAACACCCAGCACAGCCATATTGATTGTATTAATGAGTGTTTCCAGATCTTGCCGTTGAACAAAAAGAAGAAGAACCTTGATGGATATTCCTGGTTTGTCTAACAGCCACTCTAATCTTTAATTGGGAAAACAATTCTTCGTTCAGGATATGCAAGCAACAGTCCTCGATTCACCAAAACAAGTCGGCATTCTCTCTAGCTTTACAGATACGTGTTGCTTTAGCCATGGCAGATATCGAATCTTTCTCGGCGCTCATAAGTATCCCATCAGAGATCAGGCTTATGATATATGAATACCTTTTCAACGATTACAACAACAAAATTTTCGAAATCCGCAACCAAAAACCATACGCCCATGGCCAACGTCCTGATGGGCCTTGTCGTTCCCTACGTTCCTCCTACAGTGTCGATTTTTCTCCTCTGCGACAACAACTTCAGACGACATATAAACTATGCACTGCCGTCGATATACATACCTCTATAATGAGAGTGAATCGCAAGATATATGAAGAAACCTTGCCAATGTTATACTACAATCGAACATTCAGTTTTCATAAGGATATCGAGGCCATCGTCCCCTTCTTTTCCGATCTAAATCCTAGTACGCGACCTTTAGTACAAGAGATATCTCTTTTCAAGCAAGGTTTCATCTTTTCTCTCGAATCAAATCGATGTGACTGGAACAATCTTTGTAAATTTTTGAAAGATCATATGCAGTTAAAGGGATTGAAATTGATCGTTGAGGGAGGACAACCAAGAGGCGAAAGAGAAACGAAACAGTACACATCGTCGGAGTTTAAGACTTTAACAACTCATTCAAACGAACACTTGGTATGGGTTTCCCAATTGTTGGAAATCAAAGGCATTCAGAAATTGGATATCACTTCTGAGATGCAGTCTATGCCCTCGTCGAATCATTCTTCATCTATGGCTCTTTTTGTCGCATTCTCTGCTTCAATCATGAATGGATTTGCCGAGTACTTACGACGAGAACTCATTGGTGTATAATTACAACATGTATATCCCTGGAAATATTTTGCGGTGTAAGAATCATTGTACGAGGGAAGTCAGATTTTGACGTTGATCTCTGGGTACTTTGGCACCAGTCATGCAGTGTCATCCTCAGCCGCACGCTGTAAGATATCATTCCGGATGAGCTGGTCATACTTCCGTCTCGAGGTATAAACAGACTGTCGGTTTCTTATTCGTCTCTTCGTGTTGTACATTAGAGAAATGTATAACCCTTACGTATTGCCCAGGCTCTGCTGTGCTTCTTTATAGACAGTTGGATTTTCATTAATATAGCATATTCCTCACTTTTGTCACTTTACTTCTATTCACATAATCTTTATTCTTCATCTCAACACATAGGAGACAACATTTTAGGAACGTCACATTGGCGCCTCTATTTACCACTAAATTACGCGCATCTTCATCAACACCACTGCAATATTAGTTTAACCTTTTTTAATACATAGATTCGAAATCCACATATGCTCGAAGCTGTTATCAGTGGTAGTGAAACACTGGGCGTATCACAAATCTTCGAAATCAACGCTTCAATATAACCTTAATTCCATTTTAGATACACCGATAACGCAAAACACTCGAAATTCCAAAACCCGACAGTCCGGACATCCCCCTTTTCAACTACACCGGTATTCCGCCCCTGCATTACCCGAAAATGACATCCAAGTCCTTTTTTCTCGAGAACCCATCAAGGTATCCGGAGTTATCCACCTTATCCATGAACATTTTCTACGTTCAAAGGAAGAAAGATATAAAGCAATGTAAAAGTAATTGCCGAAATATTAATGTTGATATTCTTTATCCTACTTCATATCCTTTGGATTGTAATTCTTCGAAACAGTCAACCAGGGATAAAGAATCAAGAGAATCCATGTCGTTCAGCCCTGTGGATGCTCTAGCTCTATCTGAGTATTCGTCACATGATTTTTCCTCGCCAATCAACAATCTCAAATCGATGGCCAATCAATCATTCCCCTTTCTTTCTTTACCTATAGAAATCCGTCTAAAAATCTATCTCCTCCTCCTTCCACCTCGCCATCATAAAATTACAACACAAATCCCCCACAATGGATACTACTTTCCACCCAAATGCCTACCTCTTTGCGCAGCCCAATCATTCTACCCCATATCCCCAGACACCCCCGAAAAACTCACCACCTACAAAGTCCTCTCGGTTAATTTCCATGCCGACCATCCCAATCCGAGCATCCACACGCGCATTCTAAGTGTATGCAAACAAACCAAAGAAGAAGCCGAAGAAGTGCTTTATGGAAATGGAAATAGTATCTGGGATTTCGGGATGAATATCGAAGCTGTACAACCGTTCTGGACGGATAGAAGTCAGGGTGCTAGGGCATGGGCTCGAAATTTGAAGATTGCGAGGGAGGTTCCGGAGTCAGTGATGGGTGCTTGTATTGATATTGATGTGACGTGGGAACTTTTCTGTGGATTCATCACCCGTGAATTGTCAGGGTTGAGAAATCTGGATTTAACGGTTTGGGGAAATTCCCAAGCAGAAGAATCACGGGATAGTTCCGAATCGGTCCAGATGGTAGACGTGATGTCGGTAGATGGGGATGAGGCCCCAGAAGCATCGAAATCTTTATTAGAGTCGAGGGGTTTGGATACACGGACGTTGCGCGATTGGGAGTATACGAAGGAGTTACTCGCGCATGAAGGGTTGAGGAGTGCAAAAGTGACATGTTGGGGGTTTAGAGAGGGGGTTAAGAGTTCATGGGCGAAGTGGATGTTGGAGAGTCGGTCGTTGATAGAGGAGATGGTTAGGGAGGGGGAGGTGGTTCAGGATTTGGTGGTTTGGAATGGGGGTGGGATTTAATGTTGTTTGGCAAGGAGTAGAGAATTGTGAAGGCTTATAATCCTGGTTATAATTCAGGCAATTAGATTGTTCTATATAATGTAATACCGTATCACATACTACATGCTACATATCTTTCGAGGTTCATTTCTCTTTGAAAACACATCTCTGGCTCTTTTAGATTCATATTCGTATCCATGTATATATCTAAAGCCCCTTCTATTCCCCTACTCGAAAACTAGGAAAACCCCATCATCTGAAGTTCCCCAACGAGATTTATCATAATATCATGTAATACTTAGAACACATTAGAAATTAACACCCAAGCACCCAAACGATATCAAAAGACAAAAGCCCAACACAGTAACATCTCGAATTCCAATCCCAAGTCGAAGTCCAAGTCCAAGTCCAATCCCGACTCCAATCCTCGCTTACTCTCCATGAACTAAAAAATCACATAATCAAAACCTCCTTATAAGTTATATCTCACAAGCCCCCGCTTTTTTTCCTCTCTCCCCCCTTCTCTCCCCTCATTCTATTCCTCATAAACTCTTCACTCATCTTCACTCATCCACCCGTCCAACATCCAATATCCAATATCCAACATCCAAACCCAAGCCCAAATACAAAACGACTCACTCCCCTCGCTGACCCCCCAAGCTCCTCCCTTCCTCTTTCATTTTACTCCTTTGCCAGAGCAAAAACAAAAACAAGAAACAAAATAAAAATAAAAATAAGACTAGCTCTCAATTTTCCCCAAAAGATTGTTCACAGATTCGAGAGTAAGTGACTGACTGACTGACTAATAACTCGTAGTGTCGTTTCTCTATCTCCCCTCTTCCAAATCCCCCTCTCTCCCCCTCTCTCCCCCTTCACAGCCCCCCTCTTTCCTAACCCAACTCCAACTCCAACCTACATATGTAACCAAAAAAACAAAAAAAAAACAAAACATAGAATAAAACCCCCCCTCACCCACAATACCATAAAACTTAGATCCCCCGCTCAAATTTACTGTTATAACTCGAATCCAACCCCAGCCACAACCACAAGCAAGCTTAGAAATAAGAAAACACAAACAAAACAAAACAAAGGAATTCCACAAACTGCTGTTCTAATGGTGAAATTAGGTGATGACGAGTTCATATTTAGATATTTGACGAGTGAATAGTTGATAGATACACTTAGTTGTGTAGTGGGATTATTGGATTATTGTGTGTTGTGTGTTGTGAAATAGTGATCAAGCTACGAATAATCGAGTTTGAAATACTCTATGCAGGGATAATACAATCTCAAAAATGAATAGATGGATAGATGGATAGAAGAATGAATAAATGCAGTAATTATAATATAAAAATCTGGCTTGTCATTCTCGTTTCGATGGGTAAGTGTACCGCCCGGCCGCCCGCATGTATGTATGTATTGAATGAATGAATGATATCCATAACCACAATTTGATCAACATTGTCCAGTTGACCAGTGAAGTCTTTCATGAAGATCTATTTTGTAAAAAGCATCCACGTTTCACATTTCCACTACGAACCTCAACACATATATCCACTCCTCAGCCATACTCATACCCATACCCATACCCATACCTCAAACCTAAGCCTTCTCCTTCTCCCTCTCCTCCCTCTCCTTCTCCTTACAACTAACCAACCTCCCGACCACCAAATACTTCTCCTCAAACCTCTCCTCCCAGCCCCTCAACGCCTCCAACTCATCCGCATCCAAATCCTTCAAATCATCCAACTCAGCCTGCAAATCCTCTGTCAACATCTCTGCATCAAAACTGCCCTTCGCCAACCCACGACTCGCATCTCTCCCTGCAAAATTCTCATACGGTCCGCCGGGTCCGTAGAAATTCCTTCCATTGCTAACATCGAAGACGCGGCCGCGCACAGAAAGATATACAGGTGTGTTGTTGCGGCCGGAGAAGGGCTCGAGCTCGGGGGGTGTGAAGGTGCGGAAGACGATGGGGGCGGGCGCGCTGGGGATGGTGTCGACTTTCTTGGGCCGGAAGGTCGTGTAGGTGAGGAGGGCGAGGAGACTGAGGAGGAGGAGATTGATTGGTGTGGCTAGACTGGCGCTGGGGGCGTGTTAGTGAGGGTTTGAGCTTGGTTTGAAGTGTTGATTCGATGGGGTGGAATTAAGGGGAGGGGGGAGTAACATACACTTCTGCGCCGGCAGGTCTTTGGGCTTCTATATTGACATGATAATTAGCATTTTGATTTCATACTGATATGAAATGATTCAATCCAATTTAATCATACGACCCAATCTCAAACAATGAAGAGACATCCCATCCTCCCCCTCTCCCCAACACAGCAGACAAAATAAACTCCATAAAGTACATACCAGCAGCCATTCTCTTCTCAACATAATCCATAATGACCTTCTAATAACCTATCACTCTCTTCAAAAACCAGCAATCGCGATATTCTTTTATGCCGTATATGTATATCTCCACACTCTCACCGCAATACAATCCAATGCAATGCAATAAATCCTCGTAAAAAAGCAAATTGTAAATTTCGCACTCAGCAGAAAACGTCCTCAAAATATCAAGTCAAAGACCAAAGATCAAAGATAAGAGTGAAACCAACAAAACAGAATGTCGACGTTGATAATTCAGATAACGATTTCAAATCGGATGTTGGCAAGTCGAAGCTTCGAGCTTACTACGGTACTGTACGGTACTTTAGCTCGGGAACCGCGGGGAACACGATGGGTGGTGGTCCGTGCATCACGTGAGAGATCAGAAGCAACCGCCATCTCTAGCTAGCTCCGCGGAAGCTCACCGGTAGTTTAGCGGCGAGTGGGCAACTGTAACTCTGTGACAGCGTGAGTAATAAGTGATCTGTGCCAAGAACGCAATGATGTGTTTCTTGATACAAATCCATGTACAGAGAGAGTACACAGCCTCTTCGATTGCAAAGGACGGGAAATTAATGAATATGCAGTTCGATTTCATAAAGATTAAAATTCATTGACAGTTTGAATAAACCAAATCACTTGGTCTTCTATAATACAAATTCGAGATTCCGAGATAGATGATCCTCAAGAGTTCGAGATCAACGCGCAGCTGAATAGATCTACATCTCCAAACCCGATTTATGAAATAAAATGAAACATGATGTAACCTATTGGACATGTAAATCCAATGCAATGGGCAGAATTTTCCTTAACTCCAAACCAATCAATCCATCACCTCAAAGAATTCCTTCCGTATGCGCCTACCGAGCTCCTAATCGCCTCGCTTTACCAGCTTTACCATTGCGTATTCTCTACGCCGTGAAAATACTTTCTCCTATTTTCCATCTCTCAGCTAAGTAAAACTCCACATCCTAACCAGTAACCCTCCTCACCCATAATCCTGTCTCCTCATACCCCGCTTGCTTATCCTTCCTCTTCCACGCCCTGTGTAATTTCAATCCACACTCATGTTCCTCTTTCCTAATCTCCGCTTCCTCCTCTCTCAATACCTCAATCTGTTTTTTCTCCACCTCCCTCTTCTTTTTCACTTCTTCCGTGACAATCATTCGGTCCGCTGGCATAAGCTCCGTCATCTGTTTGATTGATTTTTCAATATTCTGTCTACGATGTTTAAGAGCTTCGAGACGTGCCTCCAGAGTAGATATAGGATCTGAGGATGCACTTTCGGCAGGAGTACTGGGAAGAGATTTTGTGACAGTGGATGAAGAGCGCGGTGGGGGATTGTGTTCGCGAGGCAGAGAAGAAGTCATAGAGATTGTTATTGGACTATTCGAGTTGATAGCTTTGCGAGTAATGCTCTTCGCAGAATAAATAGATGCGCTATCATCAGCGATGACCTTTGGGCGTTTCCGAGATAGTATTGAGGTAGGTCCTTGAGTTGTCATGGTATAGGATTGAATTGGGAGTGGAGGATGCATCTCGTTTTGTAAATCAAGTGAGGGTGCTCTAGTAGATTGGGTAGCTTCTGAAGTGGCCTTTGTACTGACACTGAAGCGCGAAGGTGGTTGGACGTATGGTTCGCTTGAATCGATGGAAGGAAAAGAATTCTTAAGAGCTTCTCGAAAATTTCGTTCAATGGTTCCTGTGGAATCGTTCTTAGAATGGGAAGGATAATATGCAGAAGGGGATTCTGTAGTGATATCATTGGTGAAATTTGTAAGGTGAGTCGCATGAATAGGTTCGAGGTTTTGAATTAAGGGTTCGTTATAGGTTTGTGGACTGTTTTGGCTGCTGAACAATTGTCCTGCGTTGATAGATACTGGGTCGGGTAGATCCATGAAGCTTGGTGCCGCCGCCGTTTCACTATTTGCACTTCGGATGGAAGATACAGGGGTGCTTGTGCCTGATGTAATGCGTTTTTCGCTCCTCGCAGGAATTGGAATATTAAGTGGAGGTATGCTGTAATTATCTGACGGCGCGGGTACAATTTTGGAACGTCCTGTTGCCCCTTTCCATTCTGGTTTCTCTACCGGCGCATTATTCTTCAATTTGCGAACACGCTCTCCAAAAGATATTTGATTTTGAGGTTTCTGCGGACCGGCGCTAATAATTGATGTGTTCCCCATTTGTCTGAAATTTTGCGATTGAGGTGGTGAGTATTCTCCTGGTTTAACGAATTGCGATTTCCCCTTCTCGCTTGTAGTTTGTTCGCCGGAATATGGATCCCATTTGACATCTGCCGTTTTTCTACCCTTTGGTCCATCGATATCTTTGCGGTTTAGTAAATTTGCTGCTGCTGCTGCGACTTGATTTCGCCTCTTTTCTCTTCGCATAACAGGAATGTTACTCGACGGTGGCTTCAACCTGGAGTCCGTCCTTTCTTTCGACTTCCCGAAACCAAGTTGTGAAATATCGGGCACTTCATCGATTGGAGAGACTTCATGATCTTGATATCGATTTGGGTTTCTGTTTGAGCTTTCATTAGTTTCTATCGCTATAGTTGCGCCAATAAATAATGAACCATTAAGCATTCCCAAACATTCACAGATCGTTGTCAATTTTATAAATCGAACCAGCCCAAAGAGAACTATTCAAAAACTAATAGAATACTCGACCTACCGCCGCGTTCCATCGAACTCTGGAGAGCTTGGAGGTGATACCTCTGCTGAACTTGGAGTCATTGGTTTCGCATATGTATTATATGGAAACTGATCACTCATAGGACCTGGAGAAGGCTGTGAATAGACAGAAGAAACAGGTCTGAAATTATCGGAATTCTGGCGAGAATGCATGGGAGGAACTGCTTCACTAATATAAACATTAGCAGATGTTTGGTGATTGCATGAGAATGTAAATTTGACAGCGATATCATTAAGCTGAAACATAAGCCCAACATCCATTATCCTCGTGATTATTTCCCTCGAACTTCCACGCCCCCACCCTCAGAGCAAATAGATAAACATTGTGACCTACAATGGTAGAAGTGGTAATCCTTTTGGAGTATTATCTCTCGTCGGTCTTGACGGACGAGGAGCATTTCTATCGGAAGGTGGCATATTTATATCAACATTTATACCGCCAGCCGCTCCGTAAGATTTCTCAAAAATAGTTGTCTCGACAAGAACAGGTTCACTGATCGATGATTGACGAGCTGTAGTGCCACTACTCCTTGGGGCATTGAGACGTTTCCACATGATGTACACTTGTGTGCCAGTCCTGTATGATCTTCGCTAGGGATCGTGGGGTACGAAGATGCTCTCGGAGGATCTTTGACGCAAGTTGTCAAACGATCAGGAGGGGAACCCTTTGAATGTGTAGATCCAAACGTTTTGTACTTTTTATCTTATTTGAAAGGTTCTAGACTTGTGTAGCTGGAGAATTTCATGTGTCTTGCACACACACACACTTTTTTTGATATGTATCTCGTGTTCTCGTAAATAATTGGAAGGATCGTCACAGGATGGCGAAGGCTGTGCAAAATTGGTGGATCTATTAATTGTCGTTGAGTTTAATTGACAAAGTGTAAGAAGTGGAAGGGTGTACTGTTCTGTTATACAAGTACATACAAGAGGCGCGTGAATGAGGAGATGGGTACGGCGAATCAAGATAATTGTGCTGCGAATGGATGGCGCCCTGAATGGTACTGCTATGCGTGACTCTGGGGAAATGGTACAAATGGAATAGAAGAAACCGATTGACCAATGATCAATGATGGGTGGTCTGTGAAGGGCGATTCAAGGAATGAATTTCGCGGTTGACGCAAACAAACGCATGAAGTTTCAAATGACTGGCAACGAATGGAACGAACTGGATGGACTGGCAGCGAGGAAGAGGCGTGGGTGAGGCGTGAGCGTGATGATCAGTGTGATGATGAGTGTGGTGAGTGAGTGGCTACCTATCAATGACCCAACATCGACGACCGGCTGCAACAACCAATGAAGGGCCAGCCCAACGACGAATGTGAAGTGAAGCTTGGAACGAGTGAGGAGATGGTGGAAGGAATGGAATACTTGGACGAGAAGAAATCGAACCAACATCAGAGATCCGATCGCAAGTTCGCTGTAGAGGTCCAGAGCATATATAAAAAATGATTCTGGGCGAGTTTTGACCAGAATCGGGCCTGTGTATTATTGTGTGAATCCCGTGCCCACAAACCGTTCTGGATATCGACCAATGTTAATGAAAGACAGCATTCCGTCTGATACTACTTCGTACACAAAAGGAACCTCTCTCGCGCATTCTCGTCGTGAGTGGTCAATTGTCATCTTGGTGAAATTGCAGTGTTCAGGGGGGTGGAGGGGGCATTCGACTTTATAAGCAAAGTTTCGTTTCAGAATTCGAAAGGGTCATCGGCACAAGCACCACAACTTCACAGCAGGGCCGGCCTCCCGCTCAAAACACATCAATCGGTACTAGGTGAGCATACAGAGTCGTAATTATAGAAGTGCCAGATTGTGACAATGGGGGCCAAAGTGCTCAAGCGGCATCTCATCGTCACAGTGACCCAGGGAGGAGGGCAGAGGGGAGGGCAGAAGGGAGGGCAGAAAGGCAAGCTCGCATGCTCAGCCAAGGCAATTAGAACTGACCAGCCTTATTTTTAGCCAGGAGACTGTCCATTAATCTAAACGTGCCACGCCGTGAACCGTGGTCTTGCGGTGATTTTATGTTACGAGCATATTCTACGAGCATATTCTACGAGCATATTCTACGAGCATATTCTACAGTGTTGGCATATCAAAGGTCTACATATCAAATGTCTACCCACCGGAGTGGACAACTTATGCACATGAAGAATGGTTCATATATGAAGGGTGAGAAGGATGAATAATTTTGGAATCGACGCAAACAATCAATATCAATAATAATCCTCCCAAGCTTCATTTAGCCTTGCCCTTCCTCCTTTCCCCTATTCTACAACCCAATCCCATCACCAACCTTAATTCCATGAGTCTCCTGAATGTGGCATTCGCGAAAAGTCTAACATGCAAACACCGTTAAGAGCTCCCTCAAACATCAGACGGTGTTACTCTTTTTTGCTGGCAGTGAACTGACTAGTCCTGCGTCTTTCCCTTGAACTACCTAGCTTCCGAAGGTCCCATGGCACAGCTCCAATAGCTTGCGAGTAGCTCTTCCACCTCTTCCTTTTTAGTTTCATGTTTCAAGCGCTTTAGTCTCACCGTTCCGAAGTCCGAATCCACTTATCTTATCAAACCTAACCACACATCCCAAGTGGAACAACTTATCAGATCCACACCGATTAACATGTGTCTGAGGTTCAACACCGCATGTACTGCCATCAACAACTTCAATTGCATCTCACAATGGACACACTCATTCATTTTCCACCATGACTTCTCCCGAGGGTCTGTTTCCATCTACATCCATTCCAAAGAAAACCGCGGAACATTTCTCCTTGACACCATGGTGTAAACCAATTCTCGAAGACCACTCTCTGCACCCCTTTCTACCCTCGTCGCGACTCCTCAAGGAGCATAATTGTGATACGTTGACGGCCATTACCCTTCAGACACCAGACACTATCTCGCATTCTCAATTCTTCTACTCTCCGTCCAACTCCTCGCGTTCGTTTGGCGAAGTTCTGGCGTTGATGAGTTTGGGTACGCATGTTAATGGCCATATTGATACTGCGCACGGCGGATTCACGGGGGTGATCTTAGATGATATGATAGGTTGTGCAGCGTTGATCGCCAAGCCAAGGGATAAAACTATCATGACGGCGTATTTACACATTACATATAAAAACCCAATCCCGACACCAGGGGTTGTTTTGGGGAGAAGTTGGGTGGACAAGCAAACGGGAAGGAAGATATTTGGGAAAGCCACGATCGAGGATGGGAATGGTGTGGTGTTGGCTATTGGGGAAGCTTTGTTTATTACAATGGATAGGACAAAGCTGAGAGAAAAGCTGTGAACGTTTCTGTCTTCACGTCACCAGCTACAATTCGACTACATACTGGTGATTCGAGGAGTCAACATTCGTCAGGTCTAGAGGTATATAGCATTTGATACGGAGTAAGTATGGATGGTATGCAGCATTTGGACAAGTCGGGAATAGGGTAGTGTTCGATGGTTTCGATGAGAGATTTTGTATAGAATAACTAGCCGCATTTACTATTTTGTACTCTATTTGTCGGAGGATGTATTTCTCTTCCTGTTTGCAAGAAAAAACAACTATTGTCTTTACGTTCATGCCTGTCTGATGTTCAAAATGTTTTGCTTTGCTAAGTTGACGAGCTGTGGAGATGTCTTTTTATCATTTCTCTAGATATTTGTGTCACTTTTCTCTGACGAATTCACTTAATACCTCCACTTCACATTCTTATCTCGTTTGTCTGAGAGTATAATCTTGTCTTCACAAGTGTGGAGGAACAGATCATCTTGCGTTGAGCACAAGAAGGCATTATTTGTTGATTCTTTCTGTTGAAAGGAGTGACAGAGGGCACACCACACGAAGGATTTCCGCAGCCCCTTTTCCACGCGGAAATATCTCGTGTCGTTCAAAGCATTGGAGATATTGAAAACATATCAATAAATGCGTTGGGATAATGGTTCAATTCCCATCATCACGACTATCAAATGCTTTGAATATTCCTTATTCATGCTAGAGAAGAGGGACAATCTCATGTATTCTAAATACGAGCTTAACGCTCTAGAAGATTTATCGCTTCTATCAAATGGAATCCAACGGAATCGATGCACTCTATATTCTAATTTGTTGCACGTCTGATTTTCAGCCACATGGTACCAGCCTCAAGATTAGCTTTCGGTACTGAATCGGCACTTGGATATCTTGGTTTGGAGCAGCGGGAGTAGCGTATACCCAGTAGTATAGGTGCCACTAGGCAGTCTTCGTGGAAATTGGACACGGTCACTCACTTTATCTTTTGAGCCCGAAGGTTTGTGACGGTGTCTTGATGATTGCTTTGGTACTTTCTCTTGGTAGAGAACTTCATGACTCGATTGTTGAGGTTGTGTACATCATTTCTTAGAGTGTATGCGAAGTATTATGCGGATAAAAACTCCCTAGATGTGTTGTGTGAGGATATATAACTAAGAATTATAGGGTCAGCACCATTACTCGATGAGTCGTCAAGATCAAGGTGATTGGTATTAGTGTCTGGCTTGCTGTTTGAATATCTGACGATATATTTTGAATGGAATATGAAAGAAGTATAAAGGAGAGAGCGAGGATAATAAATGAAGAAAGAGAATATCGATGGTTCTGACGCTTCTTTCCTTGCCGAGTCAAGAGAAAAGAAGATATGAATGGGAATTCCCCTAACCCCCTAACGACATTTCATAGTAGTACAGTCTTTACTATATAAAGTATTCTTTGGATATTTACGAGAAAAACTTTCTTTACAAAAATTCAAAAAATTGCTCTGATTACTTGATATATGTATGAATTTAATGCAAGTGATGTATATCTGTGAATCGTAGATAATAATGAGCACATGCACATGTGAATTCATAAGCGCGATACAGTGCTTGGAGACATCAAAGCGTTAGCTTGTGTATCGTTATTGATATGATGATGTTATTCAGCTTGAAGGAGAGATATCTTGATTTATGTTGGTGTGTTTGGAATAAGGGATGGTTGCTGAGTTGTTGCTTGATCGGAATTTGATATGGAGTCTTGATGGTGTTGGATTGGAGCCATGCTGTCAAAAAAAAAAATTCTTTGAAACTCCACATGCAAGCTGTTCTTCTCGTGTCCTCTTCGTGGATATAACTTTGGCACTTCTCCTTTATCTTCGTATTTGAAAGATACAGAAAGATACGGTTGGTTAGGGAATCTTCCATTTGCTGAACGCTTTTTGATGTTGTCTGTTGCAGGTGTGCTGGTGTGTATATAATTTTACGACTTCGACTCGCTTATTCTGCGAGATTTGGATGGAGGATTGGAGGTTTGTTCGGAAAAGGAGAGGAGAGTGTTCGTTTGGTTGATATGCGGATTTAGAATACTCCTCTATCTTGGAAGTCTGAACTGTCTGGATCTCATCTCTGTTTCTAATGCTGCGATTTTTGGAAGCGGCTTGGTTTGGAGAGGCGGATTTGGTCAAGATTTGATATTCTTGATCTACGGAATGTCAGTGGAAATTACCTTGGGAGTTTTTTAATTTTTGAATTCATAGCGGATGTCTGTTAAATGAGGGAAAATATATATGCTCACTCTAGACCGTTTGAGTTGGACAACAAATGTGACTTCTTGAAATTCTCCATCGAGTTTGTTTCTACACCATTTCTTATTCTAGACGGCACCCCGAGAGTTTGAATCATTGATGACTTGGACGAGTTATGGAAGATCCAAGAATTTTGTCATGTTACAGTGGTGCTGACAGTTTGATGCTGGCTATAAGTGTTGAGTTGCGGAACTAACCTGAAAACTGGCAGGGCCACGCATCATCTTTAAATCTCAACCTACAGCCGAGGAATCAACTTCATCTCATCTAAAAATCGTTTTCCGGTTACATTGTTTTTTTACCCTGGCAAGTGTCTATTTGTGTTCATCGCCGTTGTCTTTTACTACATATGAATGACTCGTTAATTTTGAACTCCATCAAGTCCATTCTGACAAGAACGAATGTCCGAAGAAATCTAGCAATTTAAAGGGCTGATATATACACAAGAGCAGTTTCTGTTAGGAGGTGTCTCCCATGGCTACAGTTCTTGCTGTTCTTCAGGAAAGAACACATGGCCAATTCTGGACTCTAGGGCGCGGACTTTCTGCATTCTGGTTCCACTAGTATAGTACCTCTTTCCGGGCTAACAACCAGCAATGCTAAATTAATGAGTCAAGGTTTCCATGAAGCCTGAAATTTGAGTTAATAATTCCCAATGTCAGTAATTTGATCTAATTGAGTTTTGTTGGTTGAAAGAGCAACTTTTCTTCGCCCAAAGAGAGAGCATCACCTTCTGCGTCTTATTAAAGACCATCAATATTTCATTATACATTCATCCAATACTTCGATTTTGGTCAATCACACAATTTACGATATTCCGTCTAGTATTCCAGCAACGGATGGCTCTTGGTCTATAGATCCATTACATCTATATCTTTTCTGACTAATTATTATCTTCAATTAATGCACGTCATCAAATAACTTGCGGAAGTTCAAAAGCGCTTGCCAAATCAAAGACTACTTCCAATAGTACGCAACATTGACACTCAAGATGCCTACACAGTCATGTGAAGAAACTTCACTGACAAAGATTCCATTTCAATCCTTCAATACCATGTCGCAAATCTTCCTTCTAGATTTACCCGAAGAGATTCAATCATCGATCTACAGATTTGGCATCACCAGAAACGAGCCTCTGATTGTAGCCAAGAAACATGAAACTTCTACAAGATTTGTTACCGAGATTGACCTATTGCTCCGCCTTGACCATTCATACTTCTACAAATATGACATTTGCCAATCTCTCCCAGAGTTGACTACATTCACAAGTCTATCACTGGTTTGCCGAAAAACCCATCGAATAGTTGCTGGCAATAGACTGGTCTTCAAATCGAATCATTTTGATGTGCGCGATCTCGACTTTTTTTCTCGCATTGGAAAATACAACACAGCCGGTATCACATCTATAACATTCCGATGGATTGATACCCTAGGAAATGAGACTGAGGAGAGGTACTTACGTCAAATTCGAGCAGAGTGTCCAAACTTAGAGCATCTTCGACTACTGTCCTCGGAGAGTTTCTTTGGGAAGCCTGAAAAGCCTACCGGGGACTTTCCTGAGCCTTATCGTTGCAGAATCCCAATCAAGGTCACTGGCGAGTTATTTGCTTTCCGGGGTCTTAAGTCATTCGAATATAAATTTGATACAATGGAACGAAGATTTAGGGTATGGCTTGCGATCCAAGTGCAGAAGTTTTGGTCTGAGGCATACCCAGCTTGCATATTTCCCGATCAGGAATACATATCCAATGGTCAAATTAATCTTATAGTTCTCCAAAGCTCGCGACTTAGGAATCAACATGAGTCTCTTCATCACGAGACACTGCAGAAGTCACTCTCGACATACGTTGAAAGTCTGGTGAAATTGCCACGGAGCAAAGATTTCGATAAAATGGAAATCGCAACTCCGGTAACACATTACTTGGAATTTGATGCAAAGCCAATAATCAGAGAAGTGTGTGACAATGTCCGAACGGCATTAATCGAATTTGGAGAATCGATTACAAAATGATCCACTCTCTAGTGTTCCGTCAGTGGGTAGTGAAGTGGACTCGTTGATCTTTAGTATCACATGGATCTAGTGAGCATTTTGATGCTCGATTCAACAAACCTGGAAACTCAACATATTTGTGGGACGACACATGCGGCACGATACGGTTCTTCTGTGGAAAAAAGAATTTATGTTTTAAGGTTTGGAAGCCTTTAGAGCGGTGATGATTACTTGAACACCGAGAAAAAAGAAACGCATATTCCCCCTTTAGTTTAATGTGAGTAGTATACGAGCTCTAAGTTTCTGGGCTCTCTTTGCCTCCATTGAGCTGATCAGAGGGATCATCTTAGACTTTCAAGCTGGATTCTTAGTTTATTATTCTGTTTCTCTGGGGAAATTGAGATTTTATCTCTATCCGTTTGGATGTTTATATGGAGGAGGAGGAAGTGGGTGTCTTTTTTTGAGCCCTCGTGGTAGAAGCGACTGAAAGCTTTAATTTTAATAATTATTGGAAATACACACAAGAACATAGATATCAAGACTTAGACCATTGAGACATGATTTGTGTTTTTTCGAATGTTTCAATGTTGGGAAAGATAAGTCCAGGTAGTCACAAGGCTATTACATGCTATTCAGCCAAACATCTCTTGCATCTACAATCACCGAAGAGCTATCCGGCAAGGGCGCGACATCTTTCCATCTTCGATCGGGATAGTACTTCAATGTAAGTGACACACACCTCTTCCCCTTTTTAAATTTCTCTCTTGGCGCAGTGTTGAAATTTCGAGCCCTCCCGATCAGTGTCCACGATATGCGTACCCAGCATTTGCAGATCTTCACAACTATGCTTAGACATTGCGTATAAGCTATCGATTCAGCACCCGTACTCGTCTTCATCATTATAACCTCCAGCTGAGTTGACTCTGAATGTTTGCCTGTGCAGGTGTCATCAGTTATTATTGTTTGAATGATATTCTGAGAAAAGGATGGACGTACCACAGTACTTCTAGTACCCAAGTATCACACCATTGATTAGCGAAGAAATCTATACCGAGTATCTCCAGAGTTCTTAGAGGCTGAATGACCCAGATATCTAAGGACCGGGGGTCTTCAGCTCGTGACTGGTTAGATTGGCTACAAGAATATGTTGAAGTAGTTGCCCACCTCCTTGTTGGGATGTCGCTAAAAGCCGCGACCATCTCATTCCAGAAATCTCTGGCCCACGTACATAGCACTTCTTGTTGTTCAAGAAAAAAAAAGAATAGATGGGTAGTATATTAACACCACATAAGGTGTCGTGACAATACTGTTTTGCAAGATCCTTGCCGTCTCTGCTGCAAAGGTAGAGATGGGAGCAACGGAGAAAGCCATGCTTTGGCCCAAATTTGTTCAAGGGCCCATAACAATTGAAGCAGTTGCCTGTACGAGGTTTCGAACTAGTCTTCGCTTCTCCTAACAATCAATCTACCAAACCTAAATGCTTCCTTAGTTGTAAGCCACTGATGGATAAGACTGGGCTGCGCTCTATAATGATATCTTTATGTATATCTTGACTTGCAAACATGCCATATGATATTTCATCCGAGCCTGATATAGCCACAGTGAAAGTTCCATTTGTCTTGGAATGACCATATATTCAAGACGAGAGACTGAAAAAGTGTAGATTGTGAATGTGATTTGAAGTGGATGATCATGTAGAGCTTTAAGGACGTCGAGGCCGAAGAAGGGGTTAATTAAGTATAAATACACTAGTGGCCATCATTGGGCGCACGATCACTACGAAAATTAGCATGACAATATCTCTCGAAATATCAGTTTAGATGCTTTGAAAATTTTATATGATGATTCATTACAGATTGAATAATGAAAGTATGAGTTTTCTACAAGCTTTTAGTGGAGATTGGAGCTTGTCGAAAGTGCCTGGAAGGATACGATATAGTTGAGCCTACCGGTCTTCCTAACGGAGACTTGATCGACCTAAACTTGGCTCATCCTGAAGACTTTTCATGCGAGCCATGGTAGTATCTTTCGAACGAAGGTTAATAACCACAGACCGAGGGTACATAGACTTCGCTGTCGAAATGCTCTACAAAGAGATATCATTGCTGTTGGTTTTGAATCTGACATCCCGCTCGTGCTACGGCCAAGCACACGCGGAAACCATTAATCATACGTAGGTGATGTGTATATCCATGATATCGTGGAGAGAGAAATGATTGAGCCAGCGGCCAGAGAAGAACTCGGTGAGAAGAATTTTGTCATCTTGTGAGGTTTCGTTGGTTGACATTATGGTTGGTACATTTGATGTATCGCGGACGGCGTGCAAGCCGTGTGTGTACAGTATAAACTGTGGAGCAGCTCCGTTCTTAATACTTCAGATAACCTTGGCACTGTGGTATTATAGAATTCCTCGGTGACGTGATTCGTCCCAATATATTATCCGGATGTACTGCTGACACTTGGCAGTGGGGAATTTGCCTGGTTCAAAGTGTCCCCCGAGACAGCAAAATGAATATATAAACTCATGGATTTCGCGATGGACACCCGATAAACCATTCCAAATACGATAAATAAAATCAATGTTTTGTGCTTGGATATCGATATTGCTTGCGCTCATAGAATCTGTAGCTGGTATTGCACAAACTCAACAACGGCTTCGCTCGAGTGCTTTTGCTGTTCCTGGAAATGCCACTTATGATTATGTTGGTATGTGAGATCATTGAGTACCTAAAGAAATCAAGCTAACAGATTTAGTGGTTGGAGGTGGAACAGCAGGATTGGTCATTGCATCAAGGCTCGCAAAAATAGCATCTGTCGGCGTGGTTGAAGCAGGTGGTTTTTACGAACAAGACAATGGAAACTATAGTATCGTCCCATATGGAAGTCTGCAAATGCCCCTAGTGTACTCATCTGAAGATTATCCTAAGCAACCTCTTGTTGACTGGGATTTATTCTCTGTACCACAGGTGAATGCTGGGAACCGGCGAATACACTATGCTCGAGGAAAAACGCTGGGAGGATCTTCAGCACTGAATGCGTTATCATACCACCGTGCTACTTCTGGAACGTACCAAAAATGGGCTGAACTTGCAGGAGACGAGAGTTTCAATTTTGAGAATCTTCTTCCGTATTACAAGAAGTCTTGTCATTTGACTCCGCCTGATGTTATAAAAAGGAACTCGACACCTGCAACTGTATTGTATGACACCGCAGCTTTTGATAACTCTTTTGGAGGACCGCTACAAGTTTCCTGGAATAATTGGGTTGACCCCACAATAATTGCACTTGCGAAAGCTGTACAGTCTATTGGCCTTCCAGTGAGTTCAGTTGGCTTCAGTAGTGGTTCTTTATCGGGTCATGGAGCTTGGGTCCCTTCAACCATCGAGCCTGAGAATGCTGTACGATCATCTTCGCAGTCAAGTTTCCTAGAAGAAGCTATTGAGAATACTGATATCATGGTGCACGCCCATACTCAAGCCTTAAAGATCCTTTTCGCTTCTGGTTCACCAAAAAGAGCAAATGCGGTTCAAGTGTCGACATCGGGGTTTCAGTACACGATTCATGCAAAGAAAGAAGTTATCATATCCGCAGGAGTTTTCCATTCGCCACAACTACTTATGGTATCTGGTAAGAGGCTACCCTTAGAATCAAGAACAGCGTGTTAATTTGAGAAGGAATCGGTCCGCGCTCCATACTCGAGAAACAAAACGTCCCATTGATTTTAGAGCTTCCAGGAGTAGGACAGAATCTATGGGATCAAGTCTCATTCACTGTACTCAACCAAGTAGACACACCTAGTGCTGGAAGTATTGTTGCAAACCCGAACAAGTCTGCCGAGATATTGCAACAATATTACGACGATGCTGATGGGCCGTACAGCTCGGCAGCCGGTTACCTATCTTTCGAAAGAATCCCGAAAGAATTACGAGAGAATTTTTCGCAACAAACAACCGCATCACTAAAATACTTCCCATTTGACTGGCCAGAAGCAGAATATGTAGGAGCAGGTTTTGGAGGTGACAATTTCTCTACAATTGGTGTTTTTGGCGGAGTACTCACAGCTCCTCTTTCTCGGGGCAATGTCACTATCAATAGCTCTAGCATGTCAGACCCACCGGTAATCGATCTTGCTTGGTTTAGTGACCCTGCAGATTCCGAAGTCGCAGTAGCAATATTCAAACGCATTCGACAAATCTGGGACAGCGACCCAGCTAAATCTATTAAGATAGGATCTGAGATTCTCCCAGGAGTAGCGGTACAAACAGATGAAGAAATTTTGAAGTATATTCAAGAGAATTCAGCTCCAATGTGGCATGCTAGTGCTACGTGCGCAATGGGTAAACCTGGAGATGTGAATGCGGTTGTAGATTCGAGGGGAAGGGTATTTGGAGTAGAGGGTCTAAGAGTCGTCGATGCTTCAATCTTTCCTTTTGCGCTCCCTGGACATCCCCAAGCTTCTGTTTATATGATTGGCGAGAAAATTGCGGATGACATAATGACTTGGAAATAGTTCATTTTGGTTCTCGCGATGCTACTATTCAGTTCAATACTAAACTAGCAATGAAAGGGGTCGGGGGAGACCCATGAATGGTGGCAAAAATAGTGAAATGTCATTCCAAAACTTGGATTAGATGCAACCACTCGACTGCTGAGTGAAAAGGAAGTTTCATTGTCAAAATTGCACCAGTCCAACCATATGATAGTATACATCATCGAATTCCCAGTACTAGAATCCGACCATTATAGAACCCAATAAAACCACCAACTCCAACATGCACACAATATATCCACGTACACCTTTAACCTAAACCTTCATCCACAAATTCAAGACACCCTTTGCATATTCCACAATCTCATCACCACCCAATTTACTCTCGCCATAAACACGGTCCACGAAACTGATTGGTACTTCTGCCACCGTGCATCCCATAGCCTTAGCTCTAACCATCATTTCCATCTGGAAAGTATATCCCTTACTTTCCGTACTTTCAATAACCTTTTGTAAAACCGCTTTCTTGTATAATCTGAAACTTCCAGTCAAATCGCTAACCCCAGGTCTCAAAACGGTATCGGCGAATAAATTGGCACCCCTGGAAACCAATTTTCTCTTCAAATCCCATCCAAACACACCTCCATCACCGGCGTATCTTGTGCCAGTAACAATATCATATCCACCGTTTGTAGAAAGCGTCTTTTGTTTCGCGATCATTTGAGAGATGAATTTGGGGTGGTGAGAGAAGTCCGCGTCCATGATAATAACGTAGTTTCCGGTGACGAACTGAAGACCGTGAACATATGCCGTTCCGAGACCAAGCTTGCCGGCGCGAGCTTTGAGGAGAACATGAGGGGAGTAAGCTTTGGCAAGTTGATTGGCTACGACTTGTGTTCCATCTGGGGAACCGTCGTCAACAATGATGAGCTCCCAATCGAGTCCTCTATAATTCAATTAGCTGCCGTCTGAGAATATTAATGCGCGCAAAGTGCGAGTAATTGGCGCAAACTTACTGCTCGGTGAATGTGCGATTAAGAAGCCATGTAATGATGGGAAGGTTGCGACGTTCATTGTAAGTAGGAAGGATTACGGAGTATTTGTCTTTGGTTGCTTTTGGCGCCATTTTGAATGATTATTATTGTAGGTAAAGGAAGGTAACTGTCGAGAATCAATCGGGACTATTCAATTAAAAGCGTAAGGTGTTAAAGGAGTGTGGTTTTTGACTTTTGGTGAAGCTCGATGGGGTTCAGGTGCACCGTGTCCACAAAATTGACAATCCGGCATGGCTCGCTTAGTAAGCACACCGGCCGCGTTGTTCTCGTGTCGCCATCAAGTGGATGCATGTGGATGGAAGTTGGATATGCTATCAATTGCATCTGTCCCAAGCCTTTGCAAATGCTAAGGGTTAAAACCTTGTGAATGAATGATACTGTCCATCTGAGATGAACAGGATGGAGGCACTGACTTTAAGAGGTTGTGACTTTTCCTGGTTTCGTGTTAGCAAAAGCGGAACGACGACATTTCCTCGAGATGGTCTCAATAGAGTCACCCATATCAGCTGATTCTGGACGTCTCTGTTATTTGAAGCGCATAAGGTCTCAAATAATGAGAAAGGCTAGTTTTTGGCAAGCGCCACTTGTTTACTCCAGCATCTTGATTTTCTCCCTACGGGAATGTCTGCATTTGCCGTACTGGCGCAGGAAGTCAATATGCTGATTTTAATTCGTTGAAGTTACGAGTGCAACTTGCTCTCTAGTTGTAAAGCAAAGCATTGAAAGTCGCTCTTTAGTCGTGTGCATTTTCTCTTGACTATTCACGATGGTTCATATGGTGGCAATACTAAGTTGGGGTTATTATCCTAACTATGGACTACATCCGTGAAATGTTGTTCATACCACAGTGTAGCGCATTGAAGGTCTATTCTTGGACAAATAATATCAAGACTGTTGATTCGCATGGCGCAATAAATCTCAGGCAAATATACTTGATGAATGAGGCAACTCTTAATTCTTGTAGCCGAATTGAGTGGAAGTGGTAGACAAAATCGTAAAAGTGACATGATAAGATGGTCGTTAAGCGCTTGTCTGTTTGATCGACATTTCTAAAGAACAACTATCCAGGTCGCGTCAGCATTGGAAAACCAAAAGAACGCCAAGGGGCATATCGAAAAGCCAGTAAGTCAAAGTCAAATCCAGAGTATAGCATTGGTTTTATTGGTTTACAGCTGTTGCCCTCTCACGGGGCGGCTAATACCATGCGGACATCGCTGTAGCTGACGTGAGCTAGTCTTTCGTGCTTACCTCGTTCAAAAATGCACGTCTTCATCGATCGAATGATATGAAACAATATGAAAATATGATTAACGGTTGGCTTGTATTGCTTCATAGTTAACAAACTGACGACAAGGTATTCAGATCAAAGTTGGGATTTCTATGTGGAACAATGATATTCATTAAGCGCGCAAAACACTCCATACATCTACTGAAGTATCTATAGATATCCGTTGGAAACTTATAATCATATGTCACCCCGTGCTAAGAATTTAGATTGGAAAGCTTCCCCCTTCGTTTCTATCTCACATCGAACAAAGCAGGACAACTATTTCCTCCAGGTTATCCATTTTACCAAAACGGAACATCTTTCCGAACTCGAATAATCCATGGAGAGCGGTGAAATTCCCTTGGTTACTCTTATTGCCGACATTAGCTTGGTACAAGGATCGGAGGCTAAATCTATCTCTTACCAAAAATTCAATTGGAAGCCTCAAGACTCTAAACCGAGCTGTGTTGATTACCCTGATTCTGTTAAATTTGTTCCAACGCCTTCCTTATTTAATGAGCAGCTAGCTATAATACCATTCGAAACCAGCACTAGGGCTGTATTTCTCATACTTCCCCCTGTTGAGGCAGCACCCCGCCGCTCAGGTCCCAAAACCACAGCGTTGGATAGGCTTCTTGAGTTACCAACCTTCCGCTCAGATGCCGACACAACAACGACAAAGGAAATTTTAGAAACCAGATACAACACCAATATCAAATTTGTTTTGAGTTCTTCAGTTTCGGACACCATGGCTCCGGGAGCATCGCAACTCGGTTTTGATTTTGGTCGCAGTCGGTCTACTAGGCCTAGACCTGACCTACGCTGGATAATTAATGACTCTGGGAATTCTAAAACTGGTCAGTATATCTGGAGAATGCTACTTCATGATTCTTACAGATTTAGTGGTCGTATATTATCGCGTGTGGATGGGCGAGTATGACCCGATCAAAAACTTGCGAGAAGAAGTCATTCAAAGGAGTGCAGATACAGTTACACAATCTCTTATCGCCAACTGGAACGATTTTACGGACCTGGACACTAAATTTATTGAATCAAGTCCAATAGACTGGTTGTTTCCCCTAATCCGAGACTTGGAAGCGTATTTTCTCTTTGAGCTCGGAGAACTGAAATATAGGATTCAATATTGGCTTGATCCAGGTTCTGGGGATCCTTGGTCGTTAGAGAATGAAAGCCAAGACCTCAGAGATGCAAATCTCACTTCAGCATGGATACAGTCTCGCGGCGTGATTGAAGGCTTTGAATTGATTACTCAGAAGCTTGAGGACTATCAAGAAGGTACTTTAGGCATTCATGAAAACGACAAAATACAACCTGTGATTGATCGTCATCGCAAAAGACTGCAAAGAGCTCGCGAGCTTGAGCAATATGTTCGAGATACACTTCAATGGAACGTTGGAAGAGTTTCGTTAATTGAATCGAGAAAATCGATCCAGCAATCTAACACTTTGGGAAGATTGTCGGTCCTAGCATTCATCTTCCTCCCCATCTCCTTGGTTACATCGTTCTTCGGTATGAATATTAATGAATTGACCGGGAGTGGCGCGTCATGGAAAGCATTCTTCATAGCTGCGGGAACACTTTGTGGCCTGGGGTTTCTCACACTCTTATGGGTATTTCGCAAATCGAACAAGATTAAGTTCTGCGCTTTGCTTTGCCTTTTCCCAACCTTTGTTGTATTCTGGTGCCTCGAGAAGGGACTTAGGTTGATGAATATGGAACATAGATCACTGTATTACTTGTCATCGTACTTGAACGAGGCCTATTTAGATGAATTCAAGAAACGATATCGTTCTCTGTTTTCTCCTCCAAGGTGATTTCGTACGTCCATATTCCAGTCCGACGGCAGGTTCTAATCAATAGTCGGAGGTATACTATTGCAGTCGAATCTTCACCCAAAAGCTACCAGATTAGCTAATAAATATACAGTTTATTAGGAAACCGTTTGCAATGGTCTGGAACGACTACTGGACCACTCGGTAGCTAGACTTTAATCGCTAAAGCGAAAGGTGAATACCTAGATGGAAGGACGAGGAAAACTGTTTACTAATAAAGGGACATTTTCAGAGGTCAATCAAGAACATTTGATGTCGAACTTTTCGAGTAATGGAAGGATTGGCGAGAATGGGACTTGAGGTCGCAGGGTGATAATAATAATATGATTTGGTGATAGGGCTTTAGTGTTGAATAGGATATCAACAGCTTTGTTTCATGATTTGTGTGCAGTCTTTTTAGTAAATTTTAACCGTGTCAAATGTGCAACGAAATCCTTTAGGGACTGATGCAAGAGCGTTTGTTTACATCCTCTGCTTTTAGTTGAGCTCTCACATAGAATATATATCTGATCACAAAGAAGAATGCGCACGTTAATCTATGAGCAGTTGCCGATGCGCGTGATTCCATTCTAAATTCTCATAGCTATCTAGGATAATATCAAATCGAAAACCCGTGGGAATTAATAGGAAGGTGTTTGAAATATTCGAAAAATGATGACCCAATTTTGAGAGGTGTGTTCACTCAAACATTGACAGAAACATAGACAATACGACCATACCCCGGAGCAAAACAATCTGTTGTCTACAATACATAAATACACCTACATATTCCTCCCTCCAGTAACCATAATAACCTGTCCCGTCACATATCCAAACAACGGACTCGCGACCGCCAAGATACTCCTCGCCGCTTCCCCCGCCGTACCAGCTCTTCTCAACGGAATGTCCAAATTCGCATCTTTCCCCTGACTCCCCTGACCCTTCGGTATCCCCAGCGCAATTTTCTCTCCATCCGGCGTCGTCACAAAAGCCCCTTCTTCTTTCGCGGCAGTCAATCTCGTCAATATATGTCCAAATGCTATACTATTGCATCTTACTCCAAACTTTGGCCCCCACTCCTTCGCAATCACTTTCGTAAGCCCATTGATTCCCGATTTTGCAACCCCGTAATTGGCCTGTCCGGCATTACCATGAACACCGGATGTAGAAGATATATTTACTATAGATCGGGGTTCGCCATCTGTGACGCGAAAATAGGGCGCGGCTTCGCGAATGAGTTTAAAAGGGGCGGTGTTGTGAAGAGCCAAGATATTTTCCCATTGTTTGTCGGTCATTTTGTGGATCACGCCATCCCATGTATATCCCGCATTGTTTACTATTATATGGATTTTTCCGTTGCCAAATTCTGCAGATTTCTTCACAAGTGTCTTGAGATATTCGGCATCAAGCATGTCGCCTGGAATGGCGATTGCGCGGCCGCTTTCTGTGGAATTGATTTCGTCGGCGACGGATTTGGCTTTGGCTAAGAGGGATATTGGGTCAGTATGGGTGGCATTGAGATGAATAGCGAATTCAGAGGTACCAACCGCTATCGATATCAGATATAATCACTTTAGCTCCTTCATTTGCGAAGAGTTTTGCAGTTTCCGCACCAATACCTTGGCCGGACCCGGTGATTATAGCTACTTGACCTGCAAGTAGTCCCTTAGGATAATTGAGATGACCAGCAATTTGAGCAATACGAGACGCCATTTTATAGTTCTCTGATTGATTGAAAATTGGAGTCAGAGGTAGCAAGAACGGTGGAATTTGTTTGTATTTGTGAGATTTCCTAGGGTATGGATCAAGGCGGGGAACAACAGCTTCCCCGGATTTTTGATTGCCGGAACGAGGTATGCTACACATATGAATTTATGTTTTTGGATATTGAACTGTTTTGTCCTCACAAACGTTCGAAATGCCCGTCTTCAATTTCAACTACTTGATTATAATATCTTGATATCTTGCGTTGTATAATTCTCTAGTCCCATTCTACATAAATATCTGCTTCCATCAACGCGGCTAAATTCTTGGCCATATAATGTACCGCGCTAAATGGTTTTCTGTACGTGCCGAAGCTCTCATTCACATCCTTTGTCGCGTCTAAATCCCTACCACGCATTCAACTTGGAGAAGGGTTCATTGGACAGGTGAATGAAATAGTCTGTAACATCCAAACATATAGACCTCGCAGCCAATGTTTCGAGATTCAGCATTTCAGTCCAAGACCGTTGTGATAATAATCGAAACCTATAGTCAAGCCGTACAAATGTGAAGCAGCTGCTGCAAGAACGAGCATATGAAATATTTGATGGGAACTTCCCCAAATATCGTAAGAACCTGGTGAGGTCCGTTCAGGCCATCGAGCCTAGTTGCCATCAGTTAATCATTCCCTTCAACACCTTTGGATACTTACCGCATATAATGAAGCACCAAGAATATAGAAAAATCCTTCGAGTAACAACCACGTCAAACCCGCTCGTTCACGCTATGCATGGAATCCATAAAGTTGTATCCCGTTTAGTATTGGAATAACGGCTCCGCAAAGCGCCAGAGCTACAAAAATACCAGCTCGATAAGGTCTCCAAGCAGGGGTTCTGAACCTTTCAAGCATGACTACAACTGCACATATACCTCCAAGTGCACCGGTCTGAATGTGTCATGAGCCAATTGAAAATCGAATGAATCTTGTAGAAATGACTTACAACTGTGCAGTAAAACTCGAATAGATGTGGATGACAATACAAACCATAATAGATCCCAGGTACAACACTCCCAGTGATAAGAGAAACGATCCCCAGGTAATCTAACTTATTGCCAAACTTAGCAACAGTAGGAGAATGATTAGAGATGGTATGATAAGTCCCCGACATCCCAAGACATGATGCAGCTCCTGCGAAAAAGCAACTAAATGCTAGAACATCAGCGATTTCAGCGGACGCGTATCTAGGCTTGATGATCGCATATAGGAGAAACCCCGAAAGTGTAAATACTACAGCTCCAATCAAGTGGGAATAGATATTGACTGATTCATTGTGAATGTAACCCAGGGATGCGAAGGACTTTTGGAAAGATGATGTTGCAGGTCGATAACCAGATTTGATGTAATGATTGTCTTGTTGCCATGAGGGAAGATCATCCCAAAGTACCGTAAGAGAAGTCTCGACTCTCCTTTCAATATTTTTAGCTGTTTCGAAAAGAAGTTCTGTAGTCGATGTCGTCGATGGTCTTCGTTGACGGGTCGACATCCTGATGTCTGGGAGGGAGCTTGTGCTTGCGATTACCTTGGAATGAAATTGAATCAATTCCTATAAGTAAATTCACAATTGAAGAAGTAAACAACCGATCTGACAGAATAAATTCATCGTTTCCATGGATGAATATGGGATGATAACTACTGAAATTCTTATCAGATTCATCCAAAATAATGTTGGGAGTTCCTTCTTAAAGCAGCAATTGATGACGAGGGGCATTGAAGCGAAACCCGAGAGTGCTCATTTTCGTGCATGCATGTGAGATACAGACATCACATCAAACAAGCATCATTGTCGATATTTGTTCTCTACCTCGATGTCGACCAGAGGAGGGCGTAACCAATCATGGAGTCGGCTAAAGCCCGTCAAGCAGGATATTTTCGAGGAGATGGGCTTGAGATCCAAGGGAGATAGACAGTACGTCCTTGAGCCAATCTCATCTTCCGCCTTTATTTACTTACTGCCCCGCCAGGCTTCTTGACTACAAAACCCAGGAACGTTTCTACAACAAGATAGTCGAACGGTACTTGATATTTGCAGCCGATGCTCGCAGAGGAGACGAATTAAACCGAAAACTTACACGTCTAAATATTGCACAAGATAATGCGAATCGCGATGCAGCTCCAACAACACAAACAGTGCCAAACCCCGCAGACCTTATCGATGGCAAACCCGATACAAACGAACTCGACGCTATAACAATGGGAATGAGAAAACTTCGAGAAGGAATCGTGGCATCGAAAAGAATAGATGATTTCTCCATCCAGGCATACATATTTTGCATACGCTTGTCAATATTGCTGAAACATTGGGAATCGTATCATCCAGCAATGCGCCATCTACTTCAAGTAATGCACCCAAAACATCCACTTTCAAGTACCGAACTTCAGGAATTTGCAGCATACCAAGTGCTAGATTTGGCTTGTAGGCAATCGGATCTGGCAAAGGCATACTCTATCAGACTCGCACTCGGGTTGCGAGACTCCAAAGTCGACGAAGTTTTGAAAGCGATTGCTCACGATAATTACTTTCTATTTTGGAAGGTAAAGAGGGAGGTTGATGGTTATAAGGCAAAGATCATGGAATTCGCGGGAGAGGAGATGAAGCTGCATGCTTTAAAGTCGATTGGGAAAACGTACCTCAGTATCGATTTAGATTCTTTGGAGCACCTTACTGATTCTAGTTGGAGCGTTTTGACTGAGGCATATAGCGTGGGATGGCAATTAGAAGGGGCAAAGGTTGTAATTCGAAAACCAAAGCTGTGTTGAAAGTACATAAACCCATATGATGCCATTACTTTTTTTCGATTTCTGGAATACACGAGGTTATATGTTATAGGTATGTTGATTAGCAATGATCATCGTCGATAGGCCAATCTCTGACAATTCACATTAGGTCATAGAGTTGATCTTGTTCACGATCATGACTATTAATGATGTATGGTCATTATTAGCATGAACTTGAGGCTCTAGAATCTCCGCGGGGTGTACGCAAGAGAGGCCATGCTGGATTTGAACACTGCCATTACCTCTTTGTGGTTGCAACACAGAAATCTAATCGATACGACATGAACGTAATCGGGCGCCACAACAACATGCGTGTGTTCGTCAGTTATCCTTTAATCGTAGGCTACGAATCCATGATTCTGGTACGACGTGTATGTTGAATATATCACGTTCTAATTTCATGAGATTTTATGAAGGAAACCTTTCGATGATCTCATCCGAAAGATGAAGGAAATTAACCTGAAGTATCACATCAAACTTGAGGGATTGATAAATACTTGCGAGAGGTTTATCACTACTAGATAATGAAATTTTGATATTGATTCTAAGAATGCCAAACCGTCAAATGATAGTACTAAATCGTCGTTGAACATTGACAACATGAATTTATCTCATCATTAGTCGTTTAGCTGACCTATTCCGACACTGTAGTCACAAAGCATCGTATGCTAATTTCAACGTCTAATCCACTCTAACTGGCTGAATAATTGCTCCATCTAAAGCTACCCTTGCTGAAGGGTTTGATGTCTAATATATTATATTTAATTGGCTGTTATGCAAATTAGCCACACTCGTGTAAAGGGTTGTGCTTCTAATCCGATTATCCGGAAGTTGACATCCTTTGGCGGGGTCTCCGCCGATCAATCAATTTTCTTTTTGTAAAATGCACATCCTTCGGCAAACACGGGTGTGATGAAGAGGCAAATGATCAACGCGCGCAACGCACGATGAAGGAGGGCTCGGAGGGAAGGAAATCAAGGGAAGTTGTGATCAACAATTCGAAATTTCGGATTAATTGAAGTTAGATTTATACTTTCAAATTCCAAATATTGTGAATGCGACTACATTAGTTTCAAACGAGCCGCAGCCGGTGGGCCATGGGTCAACCCGTACAGTTGTCAAAGGCGCTTAAATCAAACAACTCGACACGTGCACACTAGAAGAATGAAAGCTTCCAAATGACTTAAAGCATGGGGTTTCGACATTCTTGGTAGTGGGCATGACATTTGTTGCATATCGGCAAGAATTAATAATTGAACTAGAAAACCAGCTTTCTGTCAAGAATCACAACGTTTGATTGGTGTTAACCCGACGGCATAGGAACGTGCAGCACCAAGCCACTTTTAAACGAATCCGAAAGAAGGGATCAGACGCCTCACGTACTAAATAAGCAAGAGCTAGCGAAAGATCTAGACTCGTCTAAATCATGAAATTCGTATTCCCCATTCGTCCAAGAAATCAGGCCACATTGGCAGATCATTGGAACCACGCTTTAATTGAAAACTCCCATTTTGGACAAATCTCAAGCCAGGCGAGCAAGAAAATACTAATGTTGCACATCTCTTGAAGTGATCAACTATGATTTATTTCCTATTTGGATGGGAAAACTCTGGGGTGCAATATCTACAAGCTTCGGGTGGAGATCGGCAGTGGAAAGACTGTCGTCTCGAGAGAAGAAGGGAACACAAATTTGACATTGTTGCACATCTTACGGAAAGATCAACGATACTCATCTCTCTTTCTGGTTTACATTACTTCTTGGTATGGAGGGTGTTTACTAATCTAGAGCAACAAATTCCCATTTGTTGCATGTCTGAAATGTACGATCGTCTATCGTAGATTCCCTTTTAGGGAGAAAATTCTTACAATCTCGCGACAGCCAGCTCCGAAATCAAATAATTGGAATGTTTGTTGCACGTCTGAAGTTGATCGCCACGGCATTCTCTTCAATCACTACTGTGAAGTATGAAAAAGATATTTCTCAAGCTTTTGTTGCAGGTCTGAAAAATCTTGATCATCTTCTAACATGGCCGGATTTGGTCAGTGTCCGAAATGAGTTTCCACAACACATCATTTTGTTGCCAACCTGATGGTTCGATATTCCTCATCCCTCTCCTCATTTAGATCTCCTCCGAAGAAGAAACATACTACGCAAATTTTTGTTGCATATCTGAAATCTTAAGATCGTCTTTTTCCGATG